>OX461809.1:90577275-90879461 GCA_949802685.1 Dicyrtomina minuta
CACGGATTACTTCAATCCTTAATGTATTATATATGACATGTACATGTTTTAATTATTGTATTCTTGGAATCTTTCGATTTAACCTCGCAATTACCAACCCATGTATTTTTGGTATTACTTCTTGACATGCTGATTCAATGCTTACTATTCTATACAATCACTTTCATTTTTGCACTCCATGTAATTATACTTATTTAACAATTTAATATTTTGAATGAATAAATCTGTTCTTATCAGCTTAATCTCTGGTATGCTTGGAATTTCCAAGCTCTCAAGATTAAACTTATTTTTGGAAATAGGGACGTTTGGATGTTTACATCCGACGACCCACGGGTTGACTCAGCATTGCAGTACAGCTGAGTTCGGCCCACCAAACAAAACAAAATCATACAGCAGTGAAATCTACAGGATTTACTAAGTCAAATCTGGTTATAAGGGATCCGGATGTAAGGGAAATCCGGCTTAACGGGACAGTTTTAAAATATTTGGAGCCAGCCTATGAGCACCACCCTGTACAAAATATACACGGGACTAGTCGCCGACTGCCTTCGCTCCTGGATGACGACCAACAACATCTCGGCCTTTTGGCTAAGATCAACACGGTTAAATTCCGCGCGAGGCGACCTCCCCTGACCTATAATTTGACCTTGAAAACCGAAAAAACCTACCATTTGTGAGTGCACCTGGCTTGTCCGGGAATTTACATCCCACATCTTCCTTCCAATCTGCCACCTTTGATGTGCTACTGGCTTGTCTGGTCTCTCGAAGTCTCCATCTCAAACCCTCAAAATACTCATCCCCACGGAAGAAAACACGCTCCTGACCAATTCTGGCCCACTTACATTAATTACCTGAGTTAAAAATAATTGACCTAATTACATTGATTTTTATTTTCTTGACTGAGTTCATTCCCAGTACTCGGCCTAGCTTCCTGTGAAACCAGCCTGACGTACAAAACATCTCCAGCCGTCTATTTCATCAAGCTTCACCTACTTCCTGGAGAAATAGTCTGCAAGCTCTCGAAATTTTCCACCGGACGCAAGATGTTCTCCCTCACCCCCCACCCCATGAACTCTCCTTCGTTCTACACCGCACTACAAAGAGATGGAACCACAGCCACACTGAAGTTCCCCCTCCAACGCAAATTTAAATGCAGTGAGCGGGGCTGCAAAAGTTCCTGGTCCTGTCAAGCATGGACCCGCTCCTACGAACTCTACACCAAGCATATGGACAATGACCATGACATTCAAATTGAGACCCACCTCAGAATATGCAGCATCTGTGACAATATCATCACTCATATCCAGCCTACCAGACATACCAACAGATGTCGAGGACCAGCCCCACCCCCGCTTACTCCAACTGCTCCACCGGCCGCCCCTCCAAGTGCTCCACTAGCCGCCATTCCAAGTGCTCCACCAGCTGCTCCACCAACTGCTCCTCCACTCTCGGAGCCTAATGGACCTTCAATGGATGTCTCAACCACCGGAGCGGATGCAGACATCGACACCGAAAATGACGATGACGCCACCCCCCACCCTCCACCCATTTCTCGACCCCTGTGGACCTTCGACACTCCCCGCCCCATCCTCACTATCATCATTCCTGCTGCAGTCACGTTCCAATGCAGCATACAGGATTGTGGAAGCAAGTTTGAAAACAGGTCCTGGACCGCTTCCCTCCAAAGCCTCCGAAAGCACCTCCACAACATTCACAACCTCCCCCAAACCGAATATGACACCAAGAAAATCTGTGTGCGCTGCCACGACGAGATTCTCGACAAACAGGTCTGGCGCCACACGAAGAGATGCCGGGAAACCCTCCACCTCAACACCACCACCAATGAGGCCCTCCCTCCATCGCTCACAGTCTCAATCCCGGACCCTACACTTGAAGAGATCCTGGACTCACCCTCCCTGCAGGCCTCTCACACTAGCTCATTCATCCAGCCGATGCGTAAATGCAAAATCCCTGGATGTAATAGAGAATTTACGAAGAATAGGGCACTCCTCAATCACCTCCGGGACCACGTAGCAAAGACGAGGAAAAAGAATGCCACCAATATACTGATATGGTCAACAACTTGGACCAGAATGATGGAAACATGGAACCTGCACCCATTGAGATTCCACTTCAACACCCACTCACCACCACCACAGTTCGGAATGCTCCTCCGCCCGCCAACATCTCACACACACCACGGGAAGATCTCCAACATCACCTACACCTCTCCGATGGCGAAGACGATGACGACCCCCCACATCTCAACCCCCACCCCCTCCCCCTACCCCCGAACAACCGACCCTCCACCGAGCAGGAGCTCGACTTGATCGACACAGACGACCGCACCGCTGTTCACAACTTTACAGAGGACCTCACCAAAATCTATATTGATCCCACCAGCCCGGAATCATGGTCCGCCTTCGAACTGCTCATGGAAGAGCTCATCAAATGTGCCCAGGATGAAGTGAAACTCCCTGAAGCCCCCACCCAGCGCTCCTCCACATCTGCTCCGGACCCCTCCAACCCTCCACCCCCTACCCCCGAACAACCGACCCTCCACCGAGCAGGAGCTCGATCTAATCAACGCCGACGACCAGACTGCCATCCACGACTTCACGGAGGAACTCACCAGAATTTACAATGAACCATGTTCTCTCGAATCATGGAATGCGTTTGAGGCTCTCCTCGAGGACCTCATCCTGTGCGCCCAAGCCGAAGTACACCTTCCTGAAGCCCCCATCGAACGTTCCTCCTCCTCCACCCCCGACCCCTCCAACCCTGAACAAATTCAGAAACTGTATCGGAGGAATCGAAGGAAAGCTATCCGGCTCATCACAGGCAACGGTGGTGACTACTGCTCCATCGCCAAGGAGCCCATTTCAGAATTCTTCACCGAATCCTACACAGCGAAACCATGCGACCCAGCTTTCTATGATGAAGTACCAAGAGCCCCCGATGAAATTGTCCTACTTGAATTTACTGGCGAAGTCGTAACAAACCATCTAAAGAGGTGCGAAAACACCGCCCCTGGCGGTGACCGGCTGACCTACCACCACTGGAGGAGCCTCGACCCAAGTGGAAAACTTCTTGCCCTCATCTGTAACATCTGCAGGATCTACCAGCAAATTCCGAAGACATGGAAGGCCTCCAAGACTATCCTTATCCACAAGAAAGGAGACAAGGACGTAATCTCCAACTGGAGACCCATCGCCATCAGCACCACCCTGTACAAAATATACACAGGACTAGTCGCCGACTGCCTTCGCTCGTGGATGACGACCAACAACATTCTACACCCATCGCAGAAAGGCTTTACTCCCCATGATGGGGTCTTCGAACACAACTTCCTACTCCAGGAGCTAATGGAGGTAGCAAAACTTGACGGCAGCGATCTATGTGGCGCCCTTCTGGACTACTCCAATGCATTTGGAAGCATCCCCCACCAGGCTATTTTCCTGTCACTGGAACACTATGGAGCCGGAGAGGAAGTCATCAATATCATTAAGGACATCTACAACGAAGCCACCACATGCGTAATGACCAATGGCTCCGAAACCGCCCCCATACCCATCCGCAATGGGGTGAAGCAGGGATGCAAGCTCAGCTCATGGCTGTTTAATCTGGCCATTAACCCTATCCTTGAACGCCTGCACTCCAGATTCCAGAACCCCACCGCTCCTCCCTCCCCCCACGCCACTGCCTACGCTGATGATCTAATGCCCCTCGACACTTCTATACACCCCGTCACCAACTTACAGAAGAAAATCAACTTTGTCAATACCGAGTCGAAGCGCATCTCCTTACACCTCAACCCCACCAAATGCATTTCCTTCCATCTATCAGGAAAAACCCCGGTGGGTATGAGGCCCACACAGTTCACCATTAACAACAACCCCATACCATCCCTTAGGGATGGTGAAGCAACGAAATTCCTGGGGAAACCAATTGGATTCCAAATCGTCAGTGACTACTCTGAGCTGAACGACCATATCAACTTTGGTTTTCAAATTCTTCGATCCCAGCTCACCCCCTGGCAAAAACTGGATGCCCTCAAGACCTTCTTTTTCTCATCCTTGACATTCGGCATGAGAACCACCCAGTTCAAAAAAGAAGAATGGCAGGCCATCGATGACGCCCTCCGGCCCGAAATCAAACAAAACATCTTTGTCCCTAAACGTGCCTCCAATGAGTACATATATGGAAGCACGGATGCTGGAGCCCTGGGGATTCCCAATGCAGCGGATGACTCCGAAATATTTGCCATCGACTCTGCCTTCAAACTTCTAACGTCACGAGATGACGTCATCCAAACCTTGGCAAAAAAGAGCCTGTCACGGACTGTGGCACTCAGGATGAAAAAAGCCACCGCCACCTGGCCAGAAATTACTGCCTTTCTCTCCGGGAGCAACAGTGGCTCTCTAAACAATAATGAGGGGGGGAACCGCCACAGCAACATATGGACCCGCGCCCGCTCCGCATCCTCCAGACTCAAAATAAAGTGGGACTTCTTTGAAGACAAGTTTAAACTGTCCCGCTATGACGTCACCCTCAAGATAAAGGACCGTCACAAGGTCGCCAGGGTCATCCGTGACCAAATTAGAGGGACCCGAAACTCCAGGCTACTCTCCTTCCGAAGCCAAGGAAAGGCTCTTGAATGTGTCTCCAAGGACCCCGCCAGCCGCCACTTCCTCAACACCGGAAGATACACCCGATTCGCAGACTGGCGGTTCATCCATAAAGCCCGCCTTGACCTCTGCCCCGTCAATGGTGCCAGCTGGAAGCAAGAGTCGGACCAGCGATGCAGAGTCTGTGGGTATGACCAGGAGACCCTACCACATGTCCTCAACAGCTGCCCCTCGTTCTCTCAACTCTGGATGCAGCGCCACAATGCAGTCGTGGACCGAATTAAAAAAGCAGCCACCGGACTCCACAAGTTGGACCTTTTCTCGGAGAACCAACCAGTGGGGAACTCGACTCTCCGTCCGGACCTCATCTTCGTCGATCCTCGAACCCGAAAAGCCTTCATCGTTGACGTCACCATCCCCTTCGAAAATCGTGGTGCATCGATGGAAGCCGCTCGAAAGAAGAAGGATGAAAAGTATGCTGCTCTATGCAACCAGTTTAAGTCTCAGCACTCCTACAACTCCGTAACCTTTCATGCAGTTATCGTCGGCAGCCTAGGATCCTGGGACCCGAAAAACGACAAATTCTTGAAGCGCATCTGTGCCAAGTCCTACCTCTCCATGCTGAAGCGCCTATGCGTCTCCGACGTCATCTCTAAATCCCGTGACCTCTACGTCAAATTCATGGCCACAGCCAACCGCAACACTGTCTAGTCAATATACAACATTACTTATTATTGCCACCTGGCCACTTATGTATGTACATACTTATATATATTCATACTTTTCATTATTGTATTCTTCCATTACTTATGCCTACATCACTAAATAACAATATTTGACTCGGATTACTTCAATCCTTCTATGTAACGATATATGACATGTATGTTTTCATTATTGTATTCTTGTACATCTTTTTTTATTTATTTAACCTCCGAATTACCGACCCACCTATCTTTGGTACTACTACTTGACACGCTGATTCAATTCATATTCGCCGATACAATCATTACTAATTATGCACTCCATGTAATTAAACTAATTTAACAATTTAATATTTTGAATGAATAAATCTGTTCTTATCAGCTTAATCTCTGGTATGCTTGGAATTTCCAAGCTCTCAAGATTAAACTTATTTTTGGAAATAGGGACGTTTGGATGTTTACATCCGACGACCCACGGGTTGACTCAGCATTGCAGTACAGCTGAGTTCGGCCCACCAAACAAAACAAAATCATACAGCAGTGAAATCTACAGGATTTACTAAGTCAAATCTGGTTATAAGGGATCCGGATGTAAGGGAAATCCGGCTTAACGGGACAGTTTTAAAATATTTGGAGCCAGCCTATGAGCACCACCCTGTACAAAATATACACGGGACTAGTCGCCGACTGCCTTCGCTCCTGGATGACGACCAACAACATCTCGGCCTTTTGGCTAAGATCAACACGGTTAAATTCCGCGCGAGGCGACCTCCCCTGACCTATAATTTGACCTTGAAAACCGAAAAAACCTACCATTTGTGAGTGCACCTGGCTTGTCCGGGAATTTACATCCCACATCTTCCTTCCAATCTGCCACCTTTGATGTGCTACTGGCTTGTCTGGTCTCTCGAAGTCTCCATCTCAAACCCTCAAAATACTCATCCCCACGGAAGAAAACACGCTCCTGACCAATTCTGGCCCACTTACATTAATTACCTGAGTTAAAAATAATTGACCTAATTACATTGATTTTTATTTTCTTGACTGAGTTCATTCCCAGTACTCGGCCTAGCTTCCTGTGAAACCAGCCTGACGTACAAAACATCTCCAGCCGTCTATTTCATCAAGCTTCACCTACTTCCTGGAGAAATAGTCTGCAAGCTCTCGAAATTTTCCACCGGACGCAAGATGTTCTCCCTCACCCCCCACCCCATGAACTCTCCTTCGTTCTACACCGCACTACAAAGAGATGGAACCACAGCCACACTGAAGTTCCCCCTCCAACGCAAATTTAAATGCAGTGAGCGGGGCTGCAAAAGTTCCTGGTCCTGTCAAGCATGGACCCGCTCCTACGAACTCTACACCAAGCATATGGACAATGACCATGACATTCAAATTGAGACCCACCTCAGAATATGCAGCATCTGTGACAATATCATCACTCATATCCAGCCTACCAGACATACCAACAGATGTCGAGGACCAGCCCCACCCCCGCTTACTCCAACTGCTCCACCGGCCGCCCCTCCAAGTGCTCCACTAGCCGCCATTCCAAGTGCTCCACCAGCTGCTCCACCAACTGCTCCTCCACTCTCGGAGCCTAATGGACCTTCAATGGATGTCTCAACCACCGGAGCGGATGCAGACATCGACACCGAAAATGACGATGACGCCACCCCCCACCCTCCACCCATTTCTCGACCCCTGTGGACCTTCGACACTCCCCGCCCCATCCTCACTATCATCATTCCTGCTGCAGTCACGTTCCAATGCAGCATACAGGATTGTGGAAGCAAGTTTGAAAACAGGTCCTGGACCGCTTCCCTCCAAAGCCTCCGAAAGCACCTCCACAACATTCACAACCTCCCCCAAACCGAATATGACACCAAGAAAATCTGTGTGCGCTGCCACGACGAGATTCTCGACAAACAGGTCTGGCGCCACACGAAGAGATGCCGGGAAACCCTCCACCTCAACACCACCACCAATGAGGCCCTCCCTCCATCGCTCACAGTCTCAATCCCGGACCCTACACTTGAAGAGATCCTGGACTCACCCTCCCTGCAGGCCTCTCACACTAGCTCATTCATCCAGCCGATGCGTAAATGCAAAATCCCTGGATGTAATAGAGAATTTACGAAGAATAGGGCACTCCTCAATCACCTCCGGGACCACGTAGCAAAGACGAGGAAAAAGAATGCCACCAATATACTGATATGGTCAACAACTTGGACCAGAATGATGGAAACATGGAACCTGCACCCATTGAGATTCCACTTCAACACCCACTCACCACCACCACAGTTCGGAATGCTCCTCCGCCCGCCAACATCTCACACACACCACGGGAAGATCTCCAACATCACCTACACCTCTCCGATGGCGAAGACGATGACGACCCCCCACATCTCAACCCCCACCCCCTCCCCCTACCCCCGAACAACCGACCCTCCACCGAGCAGGAGCTCGACTTGATCGACACAGACGACCGCACCGCTGTTCACAACTTTACAGAGGACCTCACCAAAATCTATATTGATCCCACCAGCCCGGAATCATGGTCCGCCTTCGAACTGCTCATGGAAGAGCTCATCAAATGTGCCCAGGATGAAGTGAAACTCCCTGAAGCCCCCACCCAGCGCTCCTCCACATCTGCTCCGGACCCCTCCAACCCTGAACAGATCCAGAAAATATATAGGAGGAACAGAAGAAAAGCCATCCGCCTCATCACTGGCAACGGTGGTGAGCATTGTAAAATCCCAAAAGAAACTGTTTCCGCCCATTTTACCTCCTCCCTCAGCCCTAAGTCCTGTGACTCTGCATTCTATAATGAGGTACCCAGGGCCCCGGACGAAATCACCCTCCCCGAATTCTCAGGAAAACATGTCCGGAACCACCTTGAACGGTGCGAAAATACCGCCCCTGGGGACGACCGTCTTACCTACAATCACTGGCGGAGCCTGGACCCCAGCGGCAAGCTTATCGCTCTAATATGCAATATATGTAGAACCTACCGCCAGATTCCGTCATCCTGGAAGATCTCCAAGACCATCCTCATCTATAAAAAAGGTGATCCTCTAGAAGTCGGCAACTGGAGACCCATCGCCATCAGCAAAACCCTGTATAAGATATACACGGGTCTCGTCGCGGACAGCATCAGATCCTGGATGACTCTCCACAACATCCTCCACCCTTCTCAAAAAGGATTTACCCCACATGATGGAGTTTTTGAGCACAACTTTGTGCTAGAAGAGCTGATGGAGGAAGCGAAAATGGAGAAGAAGGACCTGTGCGGAGCAATGCTGGACAACTCCATTGCCTTTGGCAGCATCCCCCACAAGGCCATCTTCCTCTCCCTAGAACACTATGGAGCCGGTCAGGAGATCATTGACATCGTGAGGGACATCTACCACAACTCCCTAACATCGGTAATGACGAATGACTCCGAAACCAGCCCCATCCCTGTGACCAACGGAGTCAAGCAAGGATGCAAATTGAGCTCCTGGCTCTTCAACTTAGCCATAAACCCCATCCTCCAACGGCTTTATTCCAAGTTTCAAAATCCCACCCTACCCCCCTCCGCTCACGCCACCGCCTACGCCGATGACCTCATGCCACTTGACAACGGTGAAAAAGCCGCCCAGACCTTACAGAAGAAGATCAACTTCATCTACGCTGAATCCAAAAGAATCTCCCTCCTCCTCAATCCGACAAAATGCATCTCATTCCACCTATCCGGCAAATCACCAGTAGGAATGAGAGATACCCGCTTTACCATCAATAGAAGCCCCATCCCAGCCCTACTTGACGGCGAAGCGACGACATTTCTTGGAAAACCCGTCGGATTCCAAGTAGTGAGCAACTACTCCGATCTTGACGCCCATATAAACTTTGGACTGAAAATCCTCCGGTCCCAGCTCACACCATGGCAGAAATTGGACGCTCTTAAAACTTTCTTTTATTCATCCCTGACATTTGCAATGAGGACAACCCAACTAAAGAAAGAAGAGTGGCAAATGATTGATGATGCCCTGCGCCCTGACATCAAGCAGAACATCTTTGTCCCCAAACGTGCTACTAACGAATACCTGTATGGTAGCACCGATGCTGGTGCTCTTGGAATTCCGAATGCGGCCGATGACTCTGACATCTTCGCCATCGACTCCGCATTCAAGCTCCTCACCTCCAGAGATGACGTCATCGTGGACCTAGCCAAGAAGAGCCTTACCCGCACGGTAGCAGCCAGATTAAAAAAGCCAACTGCTTCATGGACCGAAATTACTGCCTTTCTGTCTGGTGACAATATTGGATCCTTTCACAATGCGCTGGGTGGAAACCGTTACTCCAACATCTGGACGAAGGCCCGCTCCGCCTCTACCCGCCTTAAAATTAAATGGGACTGGTTTGAGGACAAGATGAAACTTTCTTGTCGTGACGTCACTCTCAAAATCAAGGACCGCCACAAGGTTGCTCGGGTCATCCGGGATCGGGTTCGGGCTACCCGCAACGCTAAACTACTCGCCTTCCGCAGCCAAGGGAAGGCCCTCGAATGTGTCGCCAAGGACTCCTCCAGCCGCCACTTCTTTGCAACTGGAAGATACACCCGCTTTGCTGATTGGAGATTTATCCACAAAGCCCGGCTGGATCTATGCCCTGTCAACGGTGCTAGCTGGCGCCAGAACCCTGATAAAAGGTGTCGAGTCTGCGGCTACGAGCAGGAGACGCTCCCCCATGTCCTTAACGGTTGCAGCACCTTTTCTCAGCTTTGGACCAAGAGGCACAACCTAATCGTGGAGAGATTGAAAATTGCAGCCACCGGCCGAAACAAGCTCCAAGTCTTCTCCGAAAATCAACCTGTGGGCTCCTCTACCCTCCGCCCTGACCTCATCCTTGTTGACAGCGTCAAACGTAAGGCTTATGTCATCGATGTGACCATCCCATTTGAAAATCGTGGTCCATCGATGGCGGCAGCCAGGAAAAAGAAGGAAGATAAGTACGCCGAGCTCTGTCAACAATTCAAGTCACAACATGCCTACAACACAGTAACATTCCACGCTATTATAGTAGGTACCTTAGGGTCATGGGACCCAGCCAATGATAAGTTTTTAAAAAGTATATGTGCCAAATCATACCTTTCTATGTTCAAAAGATTATGTGTATCTGATGTAATTTCCATTTCCCGTGATATATATGTGAATTTCATGTCCAGTGCTTACCGTAACCATGCCTAGTCTACTTATAATACACTGATTACTTCACACAATTTTTGCCATCTGGCTACTTATGTACATATGATGTTTAATTTATATGACTGATTTTCAATATTGTATTCTTCCAAATCCGTCTATACTTAATTACTACGATACCTACATTTTGACTCGGATTCCTACAATCCCCCAATTGTACTCAATAATTGATATGCTCATGTTTTCAATATTGTATTCTTGTAAACTCTTTTTTTACTATACTACTACTATTATTATTATATGCTTCTACTTGACATGCTGATCTAATTAATTTTCGTCGTTACAATTATTTTCTATATAATAACTCCATAAAATGAACTTAATTTAAAAATTTAATATTCTGAATAAATCAATCTGTTCTTATCAGCTTAATCTCTGGTATGCTTGGAATTTCCAAGCTCTCAAGATTAAACTTATTTTTGGAAATAGGGACGTTTGGATGTTTACATCCGACGACCCACGGGTTGACTCAGCATTGCAGTACAGCTGAGTTCGGCCCACCAAACAAAACAAAATCATACAGCAGTGAAATCTACAGGATTTACTAAGTCAAATCTGGTTATAAGGGATCCGGATGTAAGGGAAATCCGGCTTAACGGGACAGTTTTAAAATATTTGGAGCCAGCCTATGAGCACCACCCTGTACAAAATATACACGGGACTAGTCGCCGACTGCCTTCGCTCCTGGATGACGACCAACAACATCTCGGCCTTTTGGCTAAGATCAACACGGTTAAATTCCGCGCGAGGCGACCTCCCCTGACCTATAATTTGACCTTGAAAACCGAAAAAACCTACCATTTGTGAGTGCACCTGGCTTGTCCGGGAATTTACATCCCACATCTTCCTTCCAATCTGCCACCTTTGATGTGCTACTGGCTTGTCTGGTCTCTCGAAGTCTCCATCTCAAACCCTCAAAATACTCATCCCCACGGAAGAAAACACGCTCCTGACCAATTCTGGCCCACTTACATTAATTACCTGAGTTAAAAATAATTGACCTAATTACATTGATTTTTATTTTCTTGACTGAGTTCATTCCCAGTACTCGGCCTAGCTTCCTGTGAAACCAGCCTGACGTACAAAACATCTCCAGCCGTCTATTTCATCAAGCTTCACCTACTTCCTGGAGAAATAGTCTGCAAGCTCTCGAAATTTTCCACCGGACGCAAGATGTTCTCCCTCACCCCCCACCCCATGAACTCTCCTTCGTTCTACACCGCACTACAAAGAGATGGAACCACAGCCACACTGAAGTTCCCCCTCCAACGCAAATTTAAATGCAGTGAGCGGGGCTGCAAAAGTTCCTGGTCCTGTCAAGCATGGACCCGCTCCTACGAACTCTACACCAAGCATATGGACAATGACCATGACATTCAAATTGAGACCCACCTCAGAATATGCAGCATCTGTGACAATATCATCACTCATATCCAGCCTACCAGACATACCAACAGATGTCGAGGACCAGCCCCACCCCCGCTTACTCCAACTGCTCCACCGGCCGCCCCTCCAAGTGCTCCACTAGCCGCCATTCCAAGTGCTCCACCAGCTGCTCCACCAACTGCTCCTCCACTCTCGGAGCCTAATGGACCTTCAATGGATGTCTCAACCACCGGAGCGGATGCAGACATCGACACCGAAAATGACGATGACGCCACCCCCCACCCTCCACCCATTTCTCGACCCCTGTGGACCTTCGACACTCCCCGCCCCATCCTCACTATCATCATTCCTGCTGCAGTCACGTTCCAATGCAGCATACAGGATTGTGGAAGCAAGTTTGAAAACAGGTCCTGGACCGCTTCCCTCCAAAGCCTCCGAAAGCACCTCCACAACATTCACAACCTCCCCCAAACCGAATATGACACCAAGAAAATCTGTGTGCGCTGCCACGACGAGATTCTCGACAAACAGGTCTGGCGCCACACGAAGAGATGCCGGGAAACCCTCCACCTCAACACCACCACCAATGAGGCCCTCCCTCCATCGCTCACAGTCTCAATCCCGGACCCTACACTTGAAGAGATCCTGGACTCACCCTCCCTGCAGGCCTCTCACACTAGCTCATTCATCCAGCCGATGCGTAAATGCAAAATCCCTGGATGTAATAGAGAATTTACGAAGAATAGGGCACTCCTCAATCACCTCCGGGACCACGTAGCAAAGACGAGGAAAAAGAATGCCACCAATATACTGATATGGTCAACAACTTGGACCAGAATGATGGAAACATGGAACCTGCACCCATTGAGATTCCACTTCAACACCCACTCACCACCACCACAGTTCGGAATGCTCCTCCGCCCGCCAACATCTCACACACACCACGGGAAGATCTCCAACATCACCTACACCTCTCCGATGGCGAAGACGATGACGACCCCCCACATCTCAACCCCCACCCCCTCCCCCTACCCCCGAACAACCGACCCTCCACCGAGCAGGAGCTCGACTTGATCGACACAGACGACCGCACCGCTGTTCACAACTTTACAGAGGACCTCACCAAAATCTATAATGATCCCACCAGCCCAGAATCATGGTCCGCCTTCGAACTGCTCATGGAAGAGCTCATCAAATGTGCCCAGGATGAAGTGAAACTCCCTGAAGCCCCCACCCAGCGCTCCTCCACATCTGCTCCGGACCCCTCCAACCCTGAACAGATCCAGAAAATATATAGGAGGAACAGAAGAAAAGCCATCCGCCTCATCACTGGCAACGGTGGTGAGCATTGTAAAATCCCAAAAGAAACTGTTTCCGCCCATTTTACCTCCTCCCTCAGCCCTAAGTCCTGTGACTCTGCATTCTATAATGAGGTACCCAGGGCCCCGGACGAAATCACCCTCCCCGAATTCTCAGGAAAACATGTCCGGAACCACCTTGAACGGTGCGAAAATACCGCCCCTGGGGACGACCGTCTTACCTACAATCACTGGCGGAGCCTGGACCCCAGCGGCAAGCTTATCGCTCTAATATGCAATATATGTAGAACCTACCGCCAGATTCCGTCATCCTGGAAGATCTCCAAGACCATCCTCATCTATAAAAAAGGTGATCCTCTAGAAGTCGGCAACTGGAGACCCATCGCCATCAGCAAAACCCTGTATAAGATATACACGGGTCTCGTCGCGGACAGCATCAGATCCTGGATGACTCTCCACAACATCCTCCACCCTTCTCAAAAAGGATTTACCCCACATGATGGAGTTTTTGAGCACAACTTTGTGCTAGAGGAGCTGATGGAGGAAGCGAAAATGGAGAAGAAGGACTTGTGCGGAGCAATGCTGGACTACTCCAATGCCTTTGGCAGCATCCCCCACAAGGCCATCTTCCTCTCCCTAGAACACTATGGAGCCGGTCAGGAGATCATTGACATCGTGAGGGACATCTACCACAACTCCCTAACATCGGTAATGACGAATGACTCCGAAACCAGCCCCATCCCTGTGACCAACGGAGTCAAGCAAGGATGCAAATTGAGCTCCTGGCTCTTCAACTTAGCCATAAACCCCATCCTCCAACGGCTTTATTCCAAGTTTCAAAATCCCACCCTACCCCCCTCCGCTCACGCCACCGCCTACGCCGATGACCTCATGCCACTTGACAACGGTGAAAAAGCCGCCCAGACCTTACAGAAGAAGATCAACTTCATCTACGCTGAATCCAAAAGAATCTCCCTCCTCCTCAATCCGACAAAATGCATCTCATTCCACCTATCCGGCAAATCACCAGTAGGAATGAGGGATACCCGCTTTACCATCAATAGAAGCCCCATCCCAGCCCTACTTGACGGCGAAGCGACGACATTTCTTGGAAAACCCGTCGGATTCCAAGTAGTGAGCAACTACTCCGATCTTGACGCCCATATAAATTTTGGACTGAAAATCCTCCGGTCCCAGCTCACACCATGGCAGAAATTGGACGCTCTTAAAACTTTCTTTTATTCATCCCTGACATTTGCAATGAGGACAACCCAACTAAAGAAAGAAGAGTGGCAAATGATTGATGATGCCCTGCGCCCTGACATCAAGCAGAACATCTTTGTCCCCAAACGTGCTACTAACGAATACCTGTATGGTAGCACCGATGCTGGTGCTCTTGGAATTCCGAATGCTGCCGATGACTCTGACATCTTCGCCATCGACTCCGCATTCAAGCTCCTCACCTCCAGAGATGACGTCATCGTGGACCTAGCCAAGAAGAGCCTCACCCGCACGGTAGCAGCCAGATTAAAAAAGCCAACTGCTTCATGGACCGAAATTACTGCCTTTCTGTCTGGTGACAATAGTGGATCCTTTCAGAATGCGCTGGGTGGGAACCGTTACTCCAACATCTGGACGAAGGCCCGCTCCGCCTCTACCCGCCTTAAAATTAAATGGGACTGGTTTGAGGACAAGATGAAACTTTCTTGTCGCGACGTCACTCTCAAAATCAAGGACCGCCACAAGGTTGCCCGGGTCATCCGGGATCGGGTTCGGGCTGCCCGCAACGCTAAACTACTCGCCTTCCGCAGCCAAGGGAAGGCCCTCGAATGTGTCGCCAAAGACTCCTCCAGCCGCCACTTCTTTGCAACTGGAAGATACACCCGCTTTGCTGATTGGAGATTTATCCACAAAGCCCGGCTGGATCTATGCCCTGTCAACGGTGCTAGCTGGCGCCAGAACCCTGATAAAAGGTGTCGAGTCTGCGGCTACGAGCAGGAGACGCTCCCCCATGTCCTTAACGGTTGCAGCACCTTTTCTCAGCTTTGGACCAAGAGGCACAACCTAATCGTGGAGAGATTGAAAATTGCAGCCACCGGCCGTAACAAGCTCCAAGTCTTCTCCGAAAATCAACCTGTGGGCTCCTCTACCCTCCGCCCTGACCTCATCCTTGTTGACAGCGTCAAACGTAAGGCTTATGTCATCGATGTGACCATCCCATTTGAAAATCGTGGTCCATCGATGGCGGCAGCCAGGAAAAAGAAGGAAGATAAGTACGCCGAGCTCTGTCAACATTTCAAGTCACAACATGCCTACAACACAGTAACATTCCATGCTATTATAGTAGGTACCTTAGGGTCATGGGACCCAGCCAACGATAAATTTTTAAAGAGTATATGTGCTAAGTCATACCTATCTATGTTCAAAAGACTTTGTGTATCTGATGTAATTTCTATCTCCCGTGATATCTACGTAAACTTTATGTCTAGTGCTAATCGCAATAATAACTAGTCCACTAATACCGCAATAATCTACTCATTACACTTTTTTTGCCGTCTGGCAACTTATGTACATACTATGTTTATTATACATGACTTATTTTCAATATTGTATTCTTCCAACTCTTTTACAACTATCATGCAATATCGCATTTTGACACGGATTCCTACAATCCTTATTGTAACTATATATGACATATACATGTTTTCAATATTGTATTCTCACACATCTTTTATTATTATTTTATTATTTACTACTATGTTTTATTACTTGACATGCTGATCTAATTTTTTCATCGATACAAATTCTATGATTAATCACCCAATATAATTAATTTATTTAACAATTTAATATTTTGAATGAATAAATCTGTTCTTATCAGCTTAATCTCTGGTATGCTTGGAATTTCCAAGCTCTCAAGATTAAACTTATTTTTGGAAATAGGGACGTTTGGATGTTTACATCCGACGACCCACGGGTTGACTCAGCATTGCAGTACAGCTGAGTTCGGCCCACCAAACAAAACAAAATCATACAGCAGTGAAATCTACAGGATTTACTAAGTCAAATCTGGTTATAAGGGATCCGGATGTAAGGGAAATCCGGCTTAACGGGACAGTTTTAAAATATTTGGAGCCAGCCTATGAGCACCACCCTGTACAAAATATACACGGGACTAGTCGCCGACTGCCTTCGCTCCTGGATGACGACCAACAACATTCTACACCCATCGCAGAAACGCTTTACCCCCCATGATGGGGTCTTCGAACACAACTTCTTGTCAATGTCAATGGACTTCTCTTCAATCAACAAATACTACGTTCTCAGCTGGCTCCGTGGCAAAAGCTCGACGCACTAAAGACGTTCTTCTACTCCCAGCTCACTTTTGCTATGAGGACAACCCAGTTCAAAAAGGAGGAATGGCAGCTCATTGACGACACCCTCAGGCCAGAGATCAAGCGCAACTATATCGCTTCTCGGCCTTTTGGCTAAGATCACGCGGTTAAATTCCGCGCGAGGCGACCTCTCCTGACCTATAATTTGACCTTGAAAACCGAAAAAACCTACCACTTGTGAGTGCACCTGGCTTGTCCGGGAATTTACATCCCACATCTTCCTTCCAATCTGCCACCTTTGATGTGCTACTGGCTTGCCTGGTCTCTCGAAGTCTCCATCTCAAACCCTCAAAATACTCATCCCCACGGAAGAAAATACGCTCCTGACCAGCTCTGGCCCACTTACATAAATTACCTGAGTTAAAAATAATTGACCTAATTACATTGATTTTTATTTTTTCAACTGAGTCCATCCCCAGTACTCGGCCTAGTTCCATGTGAATCCAGCCTGACGTACAAACCATCTCCAGCCGTCCATTTCATCAAGCTTCACCTACTTCCTGGAGAAATAGACTGTAAGCTATCGAAATTCTCCACCGGACGCAAGATGTTCTCCCTCACCCCCCACCCCATGGACTCTCCTTCATTTTACACCACCTTACTCCGCCATGGAAATACAGCCACCCTGACGTTTCCTCTCCAAAGGAAATTCAAATGCAGTGAGCGAAAATGCAAGAAAACCTGGTCCTGCCAACAATGGACCCGGTCCTACCAACTATACGTTAAGCATATGGAGCAGGACCACAAAATCAAGATATCCACCAACCTGAGGAAGTGCAGACTCTGCGACAACATCATCACCCACCCCCAACCGACCAAACACGCTGCCAGCTGCCAAGGACCCAACTCACCCCCTCCTCCACCGGCGACTACTACTGCTCCACATGCTCCTCCACCACCACCGGAGCCCAGCCAGCCTCCACCACCCCTGGAGCCCAATCAACCTCCCACCAATGTCTCAATCACTGGAGTGGAAGCAGATGTGGATACAGAAAATGAGGAAGACAACTCTCCAGTGCCTCCCAGAATCTCTCGCCCCCTCTGGACCACCACTGGCGCCACCCCCATCATTACCATCATCATCCCTGCCTCCACTACATTCCAATGCAGTATTGAGGACTGTGACGCCAGATTCGAGAATAAAGTGTGGACTTCATCCCTCCAGAGCCTTCGTAAACACATCCACAATGTCCATGACACCCCCCAAACCTCATATGATACCCATAAAGTGTGTGTCAGGTGTCAAGGCATCATTACTGAAAAGCAAATATGGAGACATACTCAGAAGTGCAGAGCTACACTCCACCTCGAGCCAAACTTACCCGGAGCCCACCAGGGCCTCACCCCCTCCTCCACCCATTCATCTTCCTCAAGTGACAGTGACAGTGACTACTCCCCCACCCCTGAAAAGAAACACAAATGCCCCATCAGAAACTGCTCCAGGGAGTTCACGAATAAAACAGCTCTGAGAAATCACCTCAGAGACCATACCACAAAGAAGAGGAAGGCAGAAGCCATCGCAAAACTTCCCGCCGCTTCCCACCTGAAACATGTTCTTACTAAAAAGATCATGGGCAAAGCAGTGCCCGAAATTGAAGAGGAGCAATCTGATTCGGATCTGCAAAACCACGACGCGAACAATCAGGACCTAGCCGAAGACGAGTACGAGGATAACTCCACCCCCACCAGGACCGACGACGAGATTGAGTTTATCAACGTCACATTAACCGCAACCACCCCCTTACCACAAGCTCAAGCCCCAAACACCACCTTACTCCAATCTCAAACCCCAACTACCCACTCCTCTACCCCCACCCCTCCAGGCAGTGAACCTCACGAGAATAATGCACTCCTAAACCCAAACCAAGCCAATCCTCCCTCACCCTTCCGGAGCTGCTCACGTATGCAACGTCGAGTTCTCAGCTTTCGTAGTCTCGAAAATACCCCAACCAATAACACTCCTATAAACCCACCCCCTGCACCTTCACACCCACAACAAGGCAGCGATAGTAAAATGGACGATCCAGCTCTGAAGGCCAGGCGGTGTCTCAAGGCACCACTGGCTAAAGGAGTGCAGCTGCCCACCCACCCCTCGCAAGCAACACCAGCTACCCCTGCACACCCTCAACCAGTTACAAACAATGACCTACTCTCATACTTACACCGTGAGACACTCGCACCGGTACAAAGCACCACCGCCCAGTCCTCCGGAAGCCCCGATTCCATCTTCCTCCCTTGGACACCATCGGCCCAGCCCCGAAGCCCGTCACCACCATCAAGCATCTCACATGACTCGTTCGACTTCAACCAATATACTAACATGGTTGACAACCTCGCTGAGCTTGAACGCAGCTTTGAAGCCAGGCCGATCAACATCCCTCTCCAACCTACTTCTACACCTCCCAGCCCCACACCTCAAACAAGGGATGAAAACCGCGATGCAGAGTTTAGCACCAACAATACATCACAGGAAGAACCCACCGCACACGATCAACCCCTTAGTGATGAAGAGAACGTCAACAATCCTTCACCCTCCAACCCCCTCCCCCTACCCCCGAACAACCGACCCTCCACCGAGCAGGAGCTCGATCTCATTAACACGGACGATCGGACCGCCGTTCACGACTTTATGGAGGATCTAACTAGACTCTACAATGAACCATGCTCACAAAAATCCTGGGATGCCTTCGAAGTTCTCCTTGAGGACCTCATCCTGTGCGCCCAAGCTGAAGTTCACCTCCCTGAAGCCCCCATAGAACGCTCCTCCTCCTCCACCCCCGACCCTACAAACCCCGAACAAATCCAAAAAATGTATAGACGGAATCGAAGAAAAGCCATCCGGCTCATCACAGGCAATGGTGGTGAGTACTGCACCATCCCCAAAGAATCCGTCTCTGAATACTTCACCGAATCTTACACATCCAAACCCTGTGATCCAAATTTCTACGACAATGTACCTAGAGCCCCCGACGAAATTGTCCTCCCCGAATTCACCGGTGACCATGTTCAAAACCATCTCAAGAAGTGTGAAAATACAGCACCAGGGGGAGACCGGCTCACCTACCACCACTGGAGAAGCTTGGACCCAAGCGGAAAACTTCTTGCTCTCATATGTAATATATGTAGAACATACAGGCAGATCCCAAAAACTTGGAAGGCCTCAAAAACTATCCTCATCCACAAGAAGGGTGAAAAGGACGTCATTTCCAACTGGCGGCCCATAGCAATCAGCACCACCCTGTACAAAATCTACACCGGACTTGTTGCCGAATCCTTGCGCTCCTGGATGTCCCTACACAACATTTTACACCCCTCACAAAAAGGCTTTACCCCACACGATGGAGTCTTTGAGCATAACTTCTTGCTCCAAGAAATGATGGAAGATGCAAAAATCAACAACAAGGATCTCTGTGGAGCCCTACTGGACTACTCCAATGCCTTCGGAAGCATCCCACATGAGGCCATCTTTCTGTCATTGGAAAACTATGGAGCCGGTCAAGAAGTGATTGACGTCATCAAGGACGTCTACCACCAGTCCACCACATGCGTCATGACCAATGGCTCTGAAACCACCCCCATACCTATCTGCAACGGTGTCAAGCAAGGATGCAAGCTCAGTTCTTGGCTCTTCAATCTTGCCATCAATCCCATCCTTGAACGCCTCCATAAGAAATTTCAAGACCCTGTTGCACTCCCCTCTCCACACGCCACCGCTTACGCTGACGACATTATGCCGCTTGACTCCTCCCACAACCCGGTCACCAACCTTCAAAAAAAGCTCAACTTTATCAACTCTGAGTCAAAAAAAATCTCGCTCCACCTCAACCCCCTAAAGTGCATCTCCTTCCACCTCTCCGGGAGGACACCAGTTGGAATGCGAAATACACAATTCAAAATTAATGGCAACCCTATTCCATCCCTCCTCGACGGTGACACCACTAAATTTCTTGGAAAACCAATTGGGTTCCAGATCGTCAGCGACTACACGGAGCTCAACAATCACATCAACTTTGGCTTTCAACTCCTTCGCTCGCAACTCACCCCCTGGCAGAAGTTGGATGCCCTCAAAACGTTCTTCTACTCTTCTCTAACATTTGGGATGCGGACCACCCAATTCAAAAAAGAGGAGTGGCAAGCTATAGATGACGCCCTCCGACCCGAAATTAAGCAAAATATATATGTACCCAAGAGAGCCTCAAACGAATACCTCTATGGAAGTACTGATGCCGGAGCCCTTGGGATCCCCAATGCAGCTGATGACTCCGACATCTTTGCGATTGACTCCGCATTCAAGCTCCTGACATCACGTGATGACGTCATTACTGTTCTTGCCAAAAAAAGTCTTACCAGAACAGTGGCCGCCAGGATGAAAAAGACGACAGCCACCTGGCCCGAAATTATGTCCTTTCTCTCGGGAAGCAATGCTGGAGCCCTAAACAACAATGAGGGAGGGAACCGATACACCAACATATGGACCCGTGCCCGCTCCGCCTCCTCCCGGCTTAAAATAAAATGGGACTACTTTGAGGAGAAATTCAAACTCTCCCGCCTTGATGCAACTCTAAAAATAAAGGACCGCCACAAGGTTGCCAGGGTCATCCGGGACCAAATTCGAGGATCTCGGAACTCCAAACTGCTAAGCTATAGAGCTCAAGGAAAGGCTCTGGAATGTGTTGCTAAGGACTCCTCCAGCCGTCACTTCCTCAATACTGGGCGATACACCCGTTTCGCAGACTGGAGGTTCATCCACAAGGCTCGTCTGGATCTCTGTCCTGTGAATGGAGCCAGCTGGAGACAAGATGCTGACAAGAGATGCAGAATATGTGGGTACGACCAGGAGACTCTACCACATGTCCTTAACAGCTGTCCCTCCTTCTCCCAACTCTGGATGGAACGACACAACGCTATAGTGGATCGCATCAAAAAAGCTGCTACAGGGCTACACAAGCTGGAAATCTTCTCCGAAAACCAGACCGTTGGAAGCTCCACCCTCCGCCCTGACCTGATACTCGTCGACCCCCGCTCCCGAAAAGCCTTCATCATTGATGTAACCATCCCCTTTGAAAATCGTGGTTCATCAATGGAAGCTGCCCGGAAGAAGAAAGACGACAAGTACGCCGAACTATGTAACCAATTTAAATCTTTACATGCCTATAATTCCGTTACATTTCATGCCATTATTATTTGTAGCCTGGGGTCATGGGATCCAAAGAATGATAAATTTTTAAAACGTATTTGTGCCAAATCATACTTATCTATGTTCAAAAGGCTATGTGTCTCCGATGTTATATCAAAATCCCGTGACTTATATGTGAAATTTATGTCCAAGGCTAATCAAAATAGGAACTAGTCTAACTATACAAGTACCTTAAAATATTGCCACCTGGCTACTTATGTATTTACTTAACTTATATTTTTATACATGACTTCATTATTGTATTCTTCCCAATCTTTCTCAATTATCATGCAATATCGCAATTTGACACGGATTCCTACAATCCTTAATGTATTATATATGACATGTACATGTTTTAATTATTGTATTCTTGGAATCTTTCGATTTAACCCTGCAATTACCAACCCATTTATTTTTGGTATTACTTCTTGACATGCTGATTCAATGCTTACTATTTGATACAATCACTCTCATTTATGCACTCCATGTAATTAAACTTATTTAACAATTTAATATTTTGAATGAATAAATCTGTTCTTATCAGCTTAATCTCTGGTATGCTTGGAATTTCCAAGCTCTCAAGATTAAACTTATTTTTGGAAATAGGGACGTTTGGATGTTTACATCCGACGACCCACGGGTTGACTCAGCATTGCAGTACAGCTGAGTTCGGCCCACCAAACAAAACAAAATCATACAGCAGTGAAATCTACAGGATTTACTAAGTCAAATCTGGTTATAAGGGATCCGGATGTAAGGGAAATCCGGCTTAACGGGACAGTTTTAAAATATTTGGAGCCAGCCTATGAGCACCACCCTGTACAAAATATACACGGGACTAGTCGCCGACTGCCTTCGCTCCTGGATGACGACCAACAACATTCTACACCCATCGCAGAAACGCTTTACCCCCCATGATGGGGTCTTCGAACACAACTTCTTGTCAATGTCAATGGACTTCTCTTCAATCAACAAATACTACGTTCTCAGCTGGCTCCGTGGCAAAAGCTCGACGCACTAAAGACGTTCTTCTACTCCCAGCTCACTTTTGCTATGAGGACAACCCAGTTCAAAAAGGAGGAATGGCAGCTCATTGACGACACCCTCAGGCCAGAGATCAAGCGCAACATATTCGTCCCTCCTCGTGCCTCCAACGAATACCTATATGGAAGTGCTGAGGCTGGTGGACTTGGTATTCCTAATGCTGCTGATGACTCCGACATCTTCGCTATTGACTCTGCGTTTAAGCTTCTGACGTCACCAGATGAAGTTATCGAGGACTTGGCAAAGAAAAGTCTTTCCCGCACAGTGGCCGCACGCTTAAAGACATCCTTGGTAGAATGGCCCGAGATCACCGCATTTCTCTCTGGAGCTAAACATGGATCCTTTCAGAATTGTGAGGGAGGGAACCGTTACTCCAACATATGGACTCGCTTCTCGGCCTTTTGGCTAAGATCACGCGGTTAAATTCCGCGCGAGGCGACCTCCCCTGACCTACAATTTGACCTTGAAAAACCGAAATACCTTCCATTTGTGAGTGCACCTGGCTTGTCCGGGAATTTACATTCCACATCTTCCTTCCAATCTGCCACCTTTGATGTGCTACTGGCCTGACCAGTCTCTCGAAGTCTCCATTTCAAACCCTCAAAATACTCATCCTCACGGAAGAAAATACGCTCCTGACCAGTTCTGGCCCACTTACATAAATTACCTGAGTTAAAAATAATTGACCTAATTACATTGATTTTTATTTTTTCAACTGAGTTCATCCCCAATACTCGGCCTAGTTCCATGTGAATCCAGCCTGACGTACAAACCATCTCCAGCCGTCCATTTCATCAAGCTTCACCTACCTTCTGGAGAAATAGACTGCAAGCTATCGAAATTTTCCACCGGACGCAAGATGTTCTCCCTTACCCCCCACCCCATGGACTCTCCATCATTTTACACAACATTGACTAGAAATGGAACAACAGCAACCCTGACGTTCCCACTACAAAGAAAATTAAAATGCAGTGAACGGAACTGTAAGATCTCCTGGTCATGCCAAGTATGGACCCGCTCCTACAATCTGTATCTCCAACACATGGAGCAGGACCACAAAATCAAGATATCCACCAACCTGAGGAAGTGCAGCACCTGCAACAACATAATAACGCACATCCACCCCACCAGACATTCCAACAACTGTACAGGACCAGACTCACCGCCTCCTCCTCCGGCTACCGCTTCAACCTCCGCAAATGCTCTCCCCCCTCCTCCGGAGCCCAGTGAGCTCCCCATGGATGAATCTAATACTGGAGCTGAAGCAGACGTCGACACCGAAGATGAGGAGGACAGTGCTCCGGAGCCACCCGAAATCACTCGCCCCGTCTGGACCATGGACGGCAACAGATCCACTCTCACCTTCATGATCCCCGCATCCACCACATTCCAGTGCAGCATCGGGGATTGCGGGGCGAAATTCGAGAACAAAGTGTGGACCTCCTCATTTCAGAGTCTCCGAAAACACCTCCACCGGGTGCACAACACCCCCCAGACTGATTACGACACCCAAAAAATCTGTGTCAGATGCCAGGAACTCATCACAGAGAAGCAGGTGTGGAGACACACGAAAAAGTGCAAAGATGCCCTCCACCTAGAAGCCATCATCAGCAACATAGCTGGAGCCAACAACTCCACCGCCGCTGCCTCCAATGTCTCCTCCATCGTGACGTCACCATCCAGATCCAACATGGGGACCACCCCATTCCCGGTACGAAAACACAAGTGTGGATTCACTGGATGCTCCCGGGAGTTCACCAAGAATAGAGCGCTAATGAACCACCTTAGAGACCATGCCATCAAAAAACACAAGAAGGAAGCCATCGCCAAGCTGCCGGTCGGTTCCAAGCTAAAAGGTAAACTCACCAAAAAAGTCATGGGTAAAGTGATGCCCGAGCATAATACTGATGACTCTGAATCTGATCAACAGAACCCCGATACAAGCACCCAAGACCTGGCGGAAGACGAGTATGACAACAACTCCACCCCCACCAGGACCGATGACGAGCTCGAAATCCACAACACCACATTAACTGCGAATTCCTCTACACTTCTTACTCAAAATTCCCCCGTTCACTCAACGCACCATGCCCTACCTGTGACAACTATCCTTCCTCCACCGGATCTGACCTCACTTGTGATCACTCCAACGGATCAAGCCCCACCAGTGAGCATCACCCCCACCCTACCACATCAAGCCTCACCTGTGATCACCACCCCCAATGCACCAATTCAACCCCCACCAGTGACCACCACATCTACTTCACAAGAACAAGAATCACAAGTGCTCCACACTTCTCCAGCACCAGCTCAAGTCTCCTCCGCTCACTCCACTCCCGAATCCTTTGTCTCAGCACCCTCAAGTGCCGAATCCACACACCGGATTGAATACCACAACCCTAACCGAGCCAACCCACCCTCCCCATTTCGATTCAACAACTTTGTGCCTCGAAACCTCATTAACGAATATACTCCTGTTAGTGCTCCTTCGCCCACCCTGTGCAGTGAACCTCAACCCGTCCCAAACTCTCAACCCTTAAGCAATTGTGAAAACAATCCACTCCCCAACATCAACAATCATGCAGACAACTCACCCCCTGATACTCTTCAGTCCTCCGCGTGCAGCAATAGTAAAATGGACAATCCAGCTCTGGAGGCCAGGCGGTGTCTCAAGGCACCACTGGTCGAAGGAGTGCGGCTGCCCCCACCTACCTCCCAATTTCCATCGGACACCCCCACCAACTCTCAACAAATCATCCACGGTGACCTACTATCATATATACACCAGGAGCAACTCGCAGCTGGACACAACACAGAAGCTCAAACTCCGTCGAATTCAGCATCCGTGTTCCTACCTTGGTCCTCCGCCACCCACCCTCGGAGCCCCTCACCCCCGTCAAGCATCCTTGACGGCTCATTTAACTTTGACCAATATACTGATATGGTCAACAACCTGGACCATAATGATGACAACATGGGACCTGCACCCATTGAGACTCCCCTTCTACACTCACTACCACCCAACACCACCACAGTCCGCAATGCTCCTCCGCCCGCCAACACCTTACACGCATCACGGGAAGATCTCCAACATCACCCACACCTCTCTGATGGCGAAGACGATGACGACCCTCAACATCTCAACCCCCACCCCCTCCCCCTACCCCCGAACAACCGACCCTCCACCGAGCAGGAGCTCGATCTAATCAACGCGGACGATCGGACCGCCATCCATGACTTTACAGATGTGCTCACCAGGATATACACCGAACCTTGCTCTCAGGAATCATGGAATGCATTTGAAGCGGTTCTTGAGGACCTCATCCTGTGCGCCCAAGCCGAAGTACACCTCCCTGAAGCAACCACCGAACGCTCCTCCTCCACCACCCCCGACCCTACCAACCCGGAGCAGATCCAGAAACTGTATCGAAGAAATAGAAGAAAAGCCATCCGGCTCATCACAGGCAACGGTGGTGACTACTGCTCCATCGCCAAGGAGCCCATTTCAGAATTCTTTACCGAATCCTACACAGCGAAACCCTGTGACCCCAACTTCTACAACGATGTACCGAGAGCCCCTGACGAAGTTGTTCTCCTTGAATTTAGTGGTGAAATCGTCCAAAATCTCCTAAAGCGATGCGAAAATACTGCCCCAGGAGGAGATCGACTCACCTATCACCATTGGAAAAGCCTGGACCCAAGTGGGAAACTACTTGCCCTAATCTGCAACATCTGCAGGGTATACCAGCAGATCCCCAAGTCATGGAAAGCCTCCAAAACCATCCTTATCCATAAGAAGGGTGACAAGGAAGTCATCTCAAACTGGAGGCCCATCGCCATCAGCACCACCCTCTACAAAATCTACACCGGACTGGTGGCCGACGGTCTGCGGTCATGGATGATGAAACATAACATCCTTCACCCCTCTCAGAAAGGTTTCACCCCTCATGATGGGGTGTTTGAACATAACTTTTTGCTCCAAGAAGTAATGGAGGAAGCCAAAATCGACAGGAAGGACCTATGTGGAGCCCTCCTGGACTACTCCAATGCATTTGGAAGCATCCCCCATTAAGCCATCTTTCTATCACTTGAGCACTATGGAGCCGGACAGGAAATCATAAACATCATTAAAGACGTCTACTATGAATCAACCACCTGCGTGATGACCAATGGCTCCGAAACTACTCCTATCCCCATCGGCAACGGTGTTAAGCAAGGGTGCAAGTTAAGCTCTTGGCTATTCAATCTGGCCATCAACCCCATCCTTGAACGCCTACACTCGAAGTTTCAAGACCCCACCGCACCCCCCTCCCCCCACGCCACTGCCTACGCTGATGACCTCATGCCCCTTGATTCCTCAGAACACCCAGTCACCAACCTCCAAAAGAAGATCAACTTTGTGAACTCAGAATCAAGGCGCATCTCCCTACACCTCAACCCCACCAAATGTATATTCTTCCACCTATCAGGAAAGACCCCGGTGGGTATGAGGCCCACCCAGTTCACCATCAACAACAACCCCATACCATCCCTGAGGGATGGTGAAGCTACCAAATTCTTAGGGAAACCGGTCGGGTTCCAGATTGTCAGTGACTATTCTGAACTTAATAGCCACATCAACTTTGGCCTACAACTACTCCGCTCACAACTCACTCCTTGGCAGAAGTTGGATGCCCTGAAGACTTTCTTCTACTCTTCCCTAACATTTGGAATGCGGACCACCCAGTTCAAAAAAGAGGAGTGGCAAGAAATTGATGACGCCCTCCGACCTGAAATAAAGCAAAACATATATGTACCTAAGAGAGCCTCAAACGATTACCTATATGGAAGCACTGATGCCGGAGCCCTTGGAATCCCCAATGCTGCTGATGACTCCGACATTTTTGCAATTGACTCAGCATTCAAACTTTTGACGTCTCGCGATGACGTCATCATCACCCTTGCCAAAAAAAGCCTTACCAGGACCGTTGCGGCTAGAATGAAAAAGACGACCGCCACTTGGCCCGAAATTATGTCTTTTCTCTCAGGAAGCAACACCGGAGCCCTTAACAATAATGAGGGAGGGAACCGATACACCAACATATGGACCCGTGCCCGCTCCGCCTCATCTCGGCTAAAGATAAAGTGGGACTACTTTGAGGAAAAACTTAAACTCTCCCGCCTTGATGCAACTCTAAAAATAAAGGACCGTCACAAAGTTGCCAGGGTTATCCGTGACCAAATTCGAGGGTCCCGGAACTCCAAATTACTCAGCTACAGAGCTCAAGGAAAAGCTCTCGAATGTGTCGCTAAGGACTCCTCCAGCCGTCACTTCCTCAGTACTGGGAGATACACCCGATTCGCAGACTAGAGGTTTATTCACAAGGCCCGCTTGGACTTGTGCCCCGTCAACGGTGCTAGCTGGAGACAAGACGTCGACAAGCGATGTAGAATCTGCGGATATGAGCAGGAGACCCTCCCACATGTTCTCAATGGATGCCCCTCCTACTCTCAGCTATGGGTGGAGCGTCACAACTTGATCGTGGAACGTGTCAAGAAAGCAGCCACGGGACTCAACAAGCTGGAATTATTCTCGGAGAACCAGACGGTTGGGAACTCTCCACTCCGCCCCGACCTCATTCTAGTGGATCCTAGAAGCCGGAAAGCCTACATCATCGACATAACCATCCCTTTTGAAAATCGTGGTTCATCGATGGAAGCTGCCCGGAAGAAAAAGGACGACAAATACGCCGCACTATGTAACTCATTCAAATCTATTTACTCCTACAATTCAGTTATTTTTCATGCCATTATTGTAGGAAGTTTGGGATCATGGGACCCCAAAAATGATAAATTGCTTAAAAAATTTTGTGCCAAATCTTACTTGTCTATGTTTAAAAGACTTTGTGTATCTGACGTAATTTCAAAGTCCCGTGATATATATGTTAAGTTTATGGCCAGAGCGAACCGTACCAATAACTAGTCTTACCTAATATATAAACATATTTTGCCATCTGGCCACTCATGTATACATTTTATGTTTATTTCGTAATAATGATTTCATTATTGTATTCTTCTAACTCTTTCACCATTACCTCGCAATATCGCATTTTGACTCGGATTACTTCAATCCTTAATGTAACATTATATGACATGTACATGTTTTCAATATTGTATTCTTATACATCTTTTATTATTAATTTTTTATTTACTACTATGTTTTATTACTTGACATGCTGATCTAATTTTTTTTTCTCGATACAAATTTTATAAATAATCCTCCAATATAATTAATTTAATTTAACAATTTAATATTTTGAATGAATAAATCTGTTCTTATCAGCTTAATCTCTGGTATGCTTGGAATTTCCAAGCTCTCAAGATTAAACTTATTTTTGGAAATAGGGACGTTTGGATGTTTACATCCGACGACCCACGGGTTGACTCAGCATTGCAGTACAGCTGAGTTCGGCCCACCAAACAAAACAAAATCATACAGCAGTGAAATCTACAGGATTTACTAAGTCAAATCTGGTTATAAGGGATCCGGATGTAAGGGAAATCCGGCTTAACGGGACAGTTTTAAAATATTTGGAGCCAGCCTATGAGCACCACCCTGTACAAAATATACACGGGACTAGTCGCCGACTGCCTTCGCTCCTGGATGACGACCAACAACATTCTACACCCATCGCAGAAACGCTTTACCCCCCATGATGGGGTCTTCGAACACAACTTCTTGTCAATGTCAATGGACTTCTCTTCAATCAACAAATACTACGTTCTCAGCTGGCTCCGTGGCAAAAGCTCGACGCACTAAAGACGTTCTTCTACTCCCAGCTCACTTTTGCTATGAGGACAACCCAGTTCAAAAAGGAGGAATGGCAGCTCATTGACGACACCCTCAGGCCAGAGATCAAGCGCAACATATTCGTCCCTCCTCGTGCCTCCAACGAATACCTATATGGAAGTGCTGAGGCTGGTGGACTTGGTATTCCTAATGCTGCTGATGACTCCGACATCTTCGCTATTGACTCTGCGTTTAAGCTTCTGACGTCACCAGATGAAGTTATCGAGGACTTGGCAAAGAAAAGTCTTTCCCGCACAGTGGCCGCACGCTTAAAGACATCCTTGGTAGAATGGCCCGAGATCACCGCATTTCTCTCTGGAGCTAAACATGGATCCTTTCAGAATTGTGAGGGAGGGAACCGTTACTCCAACATATGGACTCGTGCTCGCTCCGCCTCCACCCGCTTAAAAATCCGTTGGGACTACTTTGATGGCAAGATTAAGCTATCCCGCCTTGACGTCACTCTGAAGATACGAGACCGTCACAAAGTGGCCCGTGTCATCCGAGACCAAGTCCGCGCAGCTCGTAATGCCCGCCTCCTCAGCTTCCGTTCTCAAGGGAAGGCACTGGAGTGCGTAGCCAAAGATCCTGCTAGCCGCCATTTCCTATGCACTGGACGATACACCCGCTTTGCTGATTGGAGGTTTATCCACAAGGCCCGCCTGGACTTGTGCCCCGTCAACGGTGCTAGTTGGCGCCAGCTCAATGACAAGAGATGCAGAGTATGCGGCTATGAACAGGAGACCCTTCCTCATGTCCTGAATGGCTGTACTTTGTTCTCCCAACAATGGACGGAGCGTCACAACAACATCGTGGACCGGATCAAGAAAGCTGCTACAGGACTTAAGAAGCTCGAGATCTTCTCTGAAAATCAGCCTGTAGGAGACTCCACACTTCGACCTGACCTCATCCTCATTGACAGACCAAACCGAAAAGCCTACGTCATTGATGTGACCATTCCTTTTGAAAATCGTGGTCCATCAATGGCGGCGGCTAGGAAGAAGAAGGATGATAAATATGCTCAACTCTGTAATAACTTCAAAAATTTACATGCGTATAAATCTGTATCTTTCCATGCTATTATTGTAGGCTCACTTGGATCATGGGATCCTCTCAATGACAAATTTTTGAAAAAGATATGTGAAAAGGACGTCATTTCCAACTGGCGGCCCATAGCAATCAGCACCACCCTGTACAAAATCTACACCGGACTTGTTGCCGAATCCTTGCGCTCCTGGATGTCCCTACACAACATTTTACACCCCTCACAAAAAGGCTTTACCCCACACGATGGAGTCTTTGAGCATAACTTCTTGCTCCAAGAAATGATGGAAGATGCAAAAATCAACAACAAGGATCTCTGTGGAGCCCTACTGGACTACTCCAATGCCTTCGGAAGCATCCCACATGAGGCCATCTTTCTGTCATTGGAAAACTATGGAGCCGGTCAAGAAGTGATTGACGTCATCAAGGACGTCTACCACCAGTCCACCACATGCGTCATGACCAATGGCTCTGAAACCACCCCCATACCTATCTGCAACGGTGTCAAGCAAGGATGCAAGCTCAGTTCTTGGCTCTTCAATCTTGCCATCAATCCCATCCTTGAACGCCTCCATAAGAAATTTCAAGACCCTGTTGCACTCCCCTCTCCACACGCCACCGCTTACGCTGACGACATTATGCCGCTTGACTCCTCCCACAACCCGGTCACCAACCTTCAAAAAAAGCTCAACTTTATCAACTCTGAGTCAAAAAAAATCTCGCTCCACCTCAACCCCCTAAAGTGCATCTCCTTCCACCTCTCCGGGAGGACACCAGTTGGAATGCGAAATACACAATTCAAAATTAATGGCAACCCTATTCCATCCCTCCTCGACGGTGACACCACTAAATTTCTTGGAAAACCAATTGGGTTCCAGATCGTCAGCGACTACACGGAGCTCAACAATCACATCAACTTTGGCTTTCAACTCCTTCGCTCGCAACTCACCCCCTGGCAGAAGTTGGATGCCCTCAAAACGTTCTTCTACTCTTCTCTAACATTTGGGATGCGGACCACCCAATTCAAAAAAGAGGAGTGGCAAGCTATAGATGACGCCCTCCGACCCGAAATTAAGCAAAATATATATGTACCCAAGAGAGCCTAAAACGAATACCTCTATGGAAGTACTGATGCCGGAGCCCTTGGGATCCCCAATGCAGCTGATGACTCCGACATCTTTGCGATTGACTCCGCATTCAAGCTCCTGACATCACGTGATGACGTCATTACTGTTCTTGCCAAAAAAAGTCTTACCAGAACAGTGGCCGCCAGGATGAAAAAGACGACAGCCACCTGGCCCGAAATTATGTCCTTTCTCTCGGGAAGCAATGCTGGAGCCCTAAACAACAATGAGGGAGGGAACCGATACACCAACATATGGACCCGTGCCCGCTCCGCCTCCTCCCGGCTTAAAATAAAATGGGACTACTTTGAGGAGAAATTCAAACTCTCCCGCCTTGATGCAACTCTAAAAATAGCTCCAGCAACATAGCTGGAGCCAACAACTCCACCGCCGCTGCCTCCAATGTCTCCTCCATCGTGACGTCACCATCCAGATCCAACATGGGGACCACCCCATTCCCGGTACGAAAACACAAGTGTGGATTCTATCATATATACACCAGGAGCAACTCGCAGCTGGACACAACACAGAAGCTCAAACTCCGTCGAATTCAGCATCCGTGTTCCTACCTTGGTCCTCCGCCACCCACCCTCGGAGCCCCTCACCCCCGTCAAGCATCCTTGACGGCTCATTTAACTTTGACCAATATACTGATATGGTCAACAACCTGGACCATAATGATGACAACATGGGACCTGCACCCATTGAGACTCCCCTTCAACACTCACCACTACCCACCACCACCATAGTCCGCAATGCTCCTCCGCCCGCCAACACCTTACACGCATCACGGGAAGATCTCCAACATCACCAACACCCCTCTGATGGCGAAGACGATGACGACCCTCAACATCTTAACCCCCACCCCCTCCCCCTACCCCCGAACAACCGACCCTCCACCGAGCAGGAGCTCGACTTGATCGACACAGACGACCGCACCGCTGTTCACAACTTTACAGAGGACCTCACCAAAATCTATATTGATCCCACCAGCCCGGAATCATGGTCCGCCTTCGAACTGCTCATGGAAGAGCTCATCAAATGTGCCCAGGATGAAGTGAAACTCCCTGAAGCCCCCACCCAGCGCTCCTCCACATCTGCTCCGGACCCCTCCAACCCTGAACAGATCCAGAAAATATATAGGAGGAACAGAAGAAAAGCCATCCGCCTCATCACTGGCAACGGTGGTGAGCATTGTAAAATCCCAAAAGAAACTGTTTCCGCCCATTTTACCTCCTCCCTCAGCCCTAAGTCCTGTGACTCTGCATTCTATAATGAGGTACCCAGGGCCCCGGACGAAATCACCCTCCCCGAATTCTCAGGAAAACATGTCCGGAACCACCTTGAACGGTGCGAAAATACCGCCCCTGGGGACGACCGTCTTACATACAATCACTGGCGGAGCCTGGACCCCAGCGGCAAGCTTATCGCTCTAATATGCAATATATGTAGAACCTACCGCCAGATTCCGTCATCCTGGAAGATCTCCAAGACCATCCTCATCTATAAAAAAGGTGATCCTCTAGAAGTCGGCAACTGGAGACCCATCGCCATCAGCAAAACCCTGTATAAGATATACACGGGTCTCGTCGCGGACAGCATCAGATCCTGGATGACTCTCCACAACATCCTCCACCCTTCTCAAAAAGGATTTACCCCACATGATGGAGTTTTTGAGCACAACTTTGTGCTAGAGGAGCTGATGGAGGAAGCGAAAATGGAGAAGAAGGACCTGTGCGGAGCAATGCTGGACTACTCCAATGCCTTTGGCAGCATCCCCCACAAGGCCATCTTCCTCTCCCTAGAACACTATGGAGCCGGTCAGGAGATCATTGACATCGTGAGGGACATCTACCACAACTCCCTAACATCGGTAATGACGAATGACTCCGAAACCAGCCCCATCCCTGTGACCAACGGAGTCAAGCAAGGATGCAAATTGAGCTCCTGGCTCTTCAACTTAGCCATAAACCCCATCCTCCAACGGCTTTATTCCAAGTTTCAAAATCCCACCCTACCCCCCTCCGCTCACGCCACCGCCTACGCCGATGACCTCATGCCACTTGACAACGGTGAAAAAGCCGCCCAGACCTTACAGAAGAAGATCAACTTCATCTACGCTGAATCCAAAAGAATCTCCCTCCTCCTCAATCCGACAAAATGCATCTCATTCCACCTATCCGGCAAATCACCAGTAGGAATGAGGGATACCCGCTTTACCATCAATAGAAGCCCCATCCCAGCTCTACTTGACGGCGAAGCGACGACATTTCTTGGAAAACCCGTCGGATTCCAAGTAGTGAGCAACTACTCCGATCTTGACGCCCATATAAACTTTGGACTGAAAATCCTCCGGTCCCAGCTCACACCATGGCAGAAATTGGACGCTCTTAAAACTTTCTTTTACTCATCCCTGACATTTGCAATGAGGACAACCCAACTAAAGAAAGAAGAGTGGCAAATGATTGATGATGCCATGCGCCCTGACATCAAGCAGAACATCTTTGTCCCCAAACGTGCTACTAACGAATACCTGTATGGTAGCACCGATGCTGGTGCTCTTGGAATTCCGAATGCGGCCGATGACTCTGACATCTTCGCCATCGACTCCGCATTCAAGCTCCTCACCTCCAGAGATGACGTCATCGTGGACCTAGCCAAGAAGAGCCTTACCCGCACGGTAGCAGCCAGGTTAAAAAAGCCAACTGCTTCATGGACCGAAATTACTGCCTTTCTGTCTGGTGACAATAGTGGATCCTTTCAGAATGCGCTGGGTGGGAACCGTTACTCCAACATCTGGACGAAGGCCCGCTCCGCCTCTACCCGCCTTAAAATTAAATGGGACTGGTTTGAGGACAAGATGAAACTTTCTTGTCGTGACGTCACTCTCAAAATCAAGGACCGCCACAAGGTTGCCCGGGTCATCCGAGATCGGGTTCGGGCTACCCGCAACGCTAAACTACTCGCCTTCCGCAGCCAAGGGAAGGCCCTCGAATGTGTCGCCAAGGACTCCTCCAGCCGCCACTTCTTTGCAACTGGAAGATACACCCGCTTTGCTGATTGGAGATTTATCCACAAAGCCCGGCTGGATCTATGCCCTGTCAACGGTGCTAGCTGGCGCCAGAACCCTGATAAAAGGTGTCGAGTCTGCGGCTACGAGCAGGAGACGCTCCCCCATGTCCTTAACGGTTGCAGCACCTTTTCTCAGCTTTGGACCAAGAGGCACAACCTAATCGTGGAGAGATTGAAAATTGCAGCCACCGGCCGAAACAAGCTCCAAGTCTTCTCCGAAAATCAACCTGTGGGCTCCTCCACCCTCCGCCCTGACCTCATCCTTGTTGACAGCGTCAAACGTAAGGCTTATGTCATCGATGTGACCATCCCATTTGAAAATCGTGGTCCATCGATGGCGGCAGCCAGGAAAAAGAAGGAAGATAAGTACGCCGAGCTCTGTCAACAATTCAAGTCACAACATGCCTACAACACAGTAACATTCCATGCTATTATAGTAGGTACCTTAGGGTCATGGGACCCAGCCAATGATAAGTTTTTAAAAAGTATATGTGCCAAATCATACCTTTCTATGTTCAAAAGATTATGTGTATCTGATGTAATTTCCATTTCCCGTGATATATATGTGAATTTCATGTCCAGTGCTTACCGTAACCATGCCTAGTCTACTTATAATACACTGATTACTTCACACAATTTTTGCCATCTGGCTACTTATGTACATATGATGTTCATTTTATATGACTGATTTTCAATATTGTATTCTTCCAAATCTGTCTATACTTAATTACTACGATACCTACATTTTGACTCGGATTCCTACAATCCCCCAATTGTACTCAATAATTGATATGCTCATGTTTTCAATATTGTATTCTTGTAAACTCTTTTTTTTATACTACTACTATTATTATTATATGCTTCTACTTGACATGCTGATCTAATTAATTTTTCGTCGTTACAATTATTTTCTATATAATAACTCCATAAAATGAACTTAATTTAAAAATTTAATATTCTGAATAAATCAATCTGTTCTTATCAGCTTAATCTCTGGTATGCTTGGAATTTCCAAGCTCTCAAGATTAAACTTATTTTTGGAAATAGGGACGTTTGGATGTTTACATCCGACGACCCACGGGTTGACTCAGCATTGCAGTACAGCTGAGTTCGGCCCACCAAACAAAACAAAATCATACAGCAGTGAAATCTACAGGATTTACTAAGTCAAATCTGGTTATAAGGGATCCGGATGTAAGGGAAATCCGGCTTAACGGGACAGTTTTAAAATATTTGGAGCCAGCCTATGAGCACCACCCTGTACAAAATATACACGGGACTAGTCGCCGACTGCCTTCGCTCCTGGATGACGACCAACAACATTCTACACCCATCGCAGAAACGCTTTACCCCCCATGATGGGGTCTTCGAACACAACTTCTTGTCAATGTCAATGGACTTCTCTTCAATCAACAAATACTACGTTCTCAGCTGGCTCCGTGGCAAAAGCTCGACGCACTAAAGACGTTCTTCTACTCCCAGCTCACTTTTGCTATGAGGACAACCCAGTTCAAAAAGGAGGAATGGCAGCTCATTGACGACACCCTCAGGCCAGAGATCAAGCGCAACATATTCGTCCCTCCTCGTGCCTCCAACGAATACCTATATGGAAGTGCTGAGGCTGGTGGACTTGGTATTCCTAATGCTGCTGATGACTCCGACATCTTCGCTATTGACTCTGCGTTTAAGCTTCTGACGTCACCAGATGAAGTTATCGAGGACTTGGCAAAGAAAAGTCTTTCCCGCACAGTGGCCGCACGCTTAAAGACATCCTTGGTAGAATGGCCCGAGATCACCGCATTTCTCTCTGGAGCTAAACATGGATCCTTTCAGAATTGTGAGGGAGGGAACCGTTACTCCAACATATGGACTCGTGCTCGCTCCGCCTCCACCCGCTTAAAAATCCGTTGGGACTACTTTGATGGCAAGATTAAGCTATCCCGCCTTGACGTCACTCTGAAGATACGAGACCGTCACAAAGTGGCCCGTGTCATCCGAGACCAAGTCCGCGCAGCTCGTAATGCCCGCCTCCTCAGCTTCCGTTCTCAAGGGAAGGCACTGGAGTGCGTAGCCAAAGATCCTGCTAGCCGCCATTTCCTATGCACTGGACGATACACCCGCTTTGCTGATTGGAGGTTTATCCACAAGGCCCGCCTGGACTTGTGCCCCGTCAACGGTGCTAGTTGGCGCCAGCTCAATGACAAGAGATGCAGAGTATGCGGCTATGAACAGGAGACCCTTCCTCATGTCCTGAATGGCTGTACTTTGTTCTCCCAACAATGGACGGAGCGTCACAACAACATCGTGGACCGGATCAAGAAAGCTGCTACAGGACTTAAGAAGCTCGAGATCTTCTCTGAAAATCAGCCTGTAGGAGACTCCACACTTCGACCTGACCTCATCCTCATTGACAGACCAAACCGAAAAGCCTACGTCATTGATGTGACCATTCCTTTTGAAAATCGTGGTCCATCAATGGCGGCGGCTAGGAAGAAGAAGGATGATAAATATGCTCAACTCTGTAATAACTTCAAAAATTTACATGCGTATAAATCTGTATCTTTCCATGCTATTATTGTAGGCTCACTTGGATCATGGGATCCTCTCAATGACAAATTTTTGAAAAAGATATGTGAAAAGGACGTCATTTCCAACTGGCGGCCCATAGCAATCAGCACCACCCTGTACAAAATCTACACCGGACTTGTTGCCGAATCCTTGCGCTCCTGGATGTCCCTACACAACATTTTACACCCCTCACAAAAAGGCTTTACCCCACACGATGGAGTCTTTGAGCATAACTTCTTGCTCCAAGAAATGATGGAAGATGCAAAAATCAACAACAAGGATCTCTGTGGAGCCCTACTGGACTACTCCAATGCCTTCGGAAGCATCCCACATGAGGCCATCTTTCTGTCATTGGAAAACTATGGAGCCGGTCAAGAAGTGATTGACGTCATCAAGGACGTCTACCACCAGTCCACCACATGCGTCATGACCAATGGCTCTGAAACCACCCCCATACCTATCTGCAACGGTGTCAAGCAAGGATGCAAGCTCAGTTCTTGGCTCTTCAATCTTGCCATCAATCCCATCCTTGAACGCCTCCATAAGAAATTTCAAGACCCTGTTGCACTCCCCTCTCCACACGCCACCGCTTACGCTGACGACATTATGCCGCTTGACTCCTCCCACAACCCGGTCACCAACCTTCAAAAAAAGCTCAACTTTATCAACTCTGAGTCAAAAAAAATCTCGCTCCACCTCAACCCCCTAAAGTGCATCTCCTTCCACCTCTCCGGGAGGACACCAGTTGGAATGCGAAATACACAATTCAAAATTAATGGCAACCCTATTCCATCCCTCCTCGACGGTGACACCACTAAATTTCTTGGAAAACCAATTGGGTTCCAGATCGTCAGCGACTACACGGAGCTCAACAATCACATCAACTTTGGCTTTCAACTCCTTCGCTCGCAACTCACCCCCTGGCAGAAGTTGGATGCCCTCAAAACGTTCTTCTACTCTTCTCTAACATTTGGGATGCGGACCACCCAATTCAAAAAAGAGGAGTGGCAAGCTATAGATGACGCCCTCCGACCCGAAATTAAGCAAAATATATATGTACCCAAGAGAGCCTCAAACGAATACCTCTATGGAAGTACTGATGCCGGAGCCCTTGGGATCCCCAATGCAGCTGATGACTCCGACATCTTTGCGATTGACTCCGCATTCAAGCTCCTGACATCACGTGATGACGTCATTACTGTTCTTGCCAAAAAAAGTCTTACCAGAACAGTGGCCGCCAGGATGAAAAAGACGACAGCCACCTGGCCCGAAATTATGTCCTTTCTCTCGGGAAGCAATGCTGGAGCCCTAAACAACAATGAGGGAGGGAACCGATACACCAACATATGGACCCGTGCCCGCTCCGCCTCCTCCCGGCTTAAAATAAAATGGGACTACTTTGAGGAGAAATTCAAACTCTCCCGCCTTGATGCAACTCTAAAAATAAAGGACCGCCACAAGGTTGCCAGGGTCATCCGGGACCAAATTCGAGGATCTCGGAACTCCAAACTGCTAAGCTATAGAGCTCAAGGAAAGGCTCTGGAATGTGTTGCTAAGGACTCCTCCAGCCGTCACTTCCTCAATACTGGGCGATACACCCGTTTCGCAGACTGGAGGTTCATCCACAAGGCTCGTCTGGATCTCTGTCCTGTGAATGGAGCCAGCTGGAGACAAGATGCTGACAAGAGATGCAGAATATGTGGGTACGACCAGGAGACTCTACCACATGTCCTTAACAGCTGTCCCTCCTTCTCCCAACTCTTGATGGAACGACACAACGCTATAGTGGATCGCATCAAAAAAGCTGCTACAGGGCTACACAAGCTGGAAATCTTCTCCGAAAACCAGACCGTTGGAAGCTCCACCCTCCGCCCTGACCTGATACTCGTCGACCCCCGCTCCCGAAAAGCCTTCATCATTGATGTAACCATCCCCTTTGAAAATCGTGGTTCATCAATGGAAGCTGCCCGGAAGAAGAAAGACGACAAGTACGCCGAACTATGTAACCAATTTAAATCTTTACATGCCTATAATTCCGTTACATTTCATGCCATTATTATTTGTAGCCTGGGGTCATGGGATCCAAAGAATGATAAATTTTTAAAACGTATTTGTGCCAAATCATACTTATCTATGTTCAAAAGGCTATGTGTCTCCGATGTTATATCAAAATCCCGTGACTTATATGTGAAATTTATGTCCAAGGCTAATCAAAATAGGAACTAGTCTAACTATACAAGTACCTTAAAATATTGCCACCTGGCTACTTATGTATTTACTTAACTTATATTTTTATACATGACTTCATTATTGTATTCTTCCCAATCTTTCTCAATTATCATGCAATATCGCAATTTGACACGGATTCCTACAATCCTTAATGTATTATATATGACATGTACATGTTTTAATTATTGTATTCTTGGAATCTTTCGATTTAACCCTGCAATTACCAACCCATTTATTTTTGGTATTACTTCTTGACATGCTGATTCAATGCTTACTATTTGATACAATCACTCTCATTTATGCACTCCATGTAATTAAACTTATTTAACAATTTATTATTTTGAATGAATATATCTGTTCTTATCAGCTTAATCTCTGGTATGCTTGGAATTTCCAAGCTCTCAAGATTAAACTTATTTTTGGAAATAGGGACGTTTGGATGTTTACATCCGACGACCCACGGGTTGACTCAGCATTGCAGTACAGCTGAGTTCGGCCCACCAAACAAAACAAAATCATACAGCAGTGAAATCTACAGGATTTACTAAGTCAAATCTGGTTATAAGGGATCCGGATGTAAGGGAAATCCGGCTTAACGGGACAGTTTTAAAATATTTGGAGCCAGCCTATGAGCACCACCCTGTACAAAATATACACGGGACTAGTCGCCGACTGCCTTCGCTCCATCGCTTCTCGGCCTTTTGGCTAAGATCACGCGGTTAAATTCCGCGCGAGGCGACCTCTCCTGACCTATAATTTGACCTTGAAAACCGAAAAAACCTACCACTTGTGAGTGCACCTGGCTTGTCCGGGAATTTACATCCCACATCTTCCTTCCAATCTGCCACCTTTGATGTGCTACTGGCTTGCCTGGTCTCTCGAAGTCTCCATCTCAAACCCTCAAAATACTCATCCTCACGGAAGAAAATACGCTCCTGACCAGTTCTGGCCCACTTACATAAATTACCTGAGTTAAAAATAATTGACCTAATTACATTGATTTTTTTATTTTTTTCAACTGAGTTCATCCCCAATACTCGGCCTAGTTCCATGTGAATCCAGCCTGACGTACAAACCATCTCCAGCCGTCCATTTCATCAAGCTTCACCTACTTCCTGGAGAAATAGACTGCAAGCTATCGAAATTTTCCACCGGACGCAAGATGTTCTCCCTCACCCCCCACCCCATGAACTCTCCATCATTTTACACAACATTGACTAGAAATGGAACAACAGCAACCCTGACGTTCCCACTACAAAGAAAACTAAAATGCAGTGAACGGAACTGTAAGATCTCCTGGTCATGCCAAGTATGGACCCGCTCCTACAATCTGTATCTCCAACACATGGAGCAGGACCACAAAATCAAGATATCCACCAACCTGAGGAAGTGCAGCACCTGCAACAACATAATAACGCACATCCACCCCACCAGACATTCCAACAACTGTACAGGACCAGACTCACCGCCTCCTCCTCCGGCTACCGCTTCAACCTCCGCAAATGCTCTCCCCCCTCCTCCGGAGCCCAGTGAGCTCCCCATGGATGAATCTAATACTGGAGCTGAAGCAGACGTCGACACCGAAGATGAGGAGGACAGTGCTCCGGAGCCACCCGAAATCACTCGCCCCGTCTGGACCATGGACGGCAACAGATCCACTCTCACCTTCATGATCCCCGCATCCACCACATTCCAGTGCAGCATCGGGGATTGCGGGGCGAAATTCGAGAACAAAGTGTGGACCTCCTCATTTCAGAGTCTCCGAAAACACCTCCACCGGGTGCACAACACCCCCCAGACTGATTACGACACCCAAAAAATCTGTGTCAGATGCCAGGAACTCATCACAGAGAAGCAGGTGTGGAGACACACGAAAAAGTGCAAAGATGCCCTCCACCTAGAAGCCATCATCAGCAACATAGCTGGAGCCAACAACTCCACCGCCGCTGCCTCCAATGTCTCCTCCATCGTGACGTCACCATCCAGATCCAACATGGGGACCACCCCATTCCCGGTACGAAAACACAAGTGTGGATTCACTGGATGCTCCCGGGAGTTCACCAAGAATAGAGCGCTAATGAACCACCTTAGAGACCATGCCATCAAAAAACACAAGAAGGAAGCCATCGCCAAGCTGCCGGTCGGTTCCAAGCTAAAAGGTAAACTCACCAAAAAAGTCATGGGTAAAGTGATGCCCGAGCATAATACTGATGACTCTGAATCTGATCAACAGAACCCCGATACAAGCACCCAAGACCTGGCGGAAGACGAGTATGACAACAACTCCACCCCCACCAGGACCGATGACGAGCTCGAAATCCACAACACCACATTAACTGCGAATTCCTCTACACTTCTTACTCAAAATTCCCCCGTTCACTCAACGCACCATGCCCTACCTGTGACAACTATCCTTCCTCCACCGGATCTGACCTCACTTGTGATCACTCCAACGGATCAAGCCCCACCAGTGAGCATCACCCCCACCCCACCACATCAAGCCTCACCTGTGATCACCACCCCCAATGCACCAATTCAACCCCCACCAGTGACCACCACATCCACTTCACAAGAACAAGAATCACAAGTGCTCCACACTTCTCCAGCACCAGCTCAAGTCTCCTCCGCTCACTCCACTCCCGAATCCTTTGTCTCAGCACCCTCAAGTGCCGAATCCACACACCGGATTGAATACCACAACCCTAACCGAGCCAACCCACCCTCCCCATTTCGATTCAACAACTTTGTGCCTCGAAACCTCATTAACGAATATACTCCTGTTAGTGCTCCTTCGCCCATCCTGTGCAGTGAACCTCAACCCGTCCCAAACTCTCAACCCTTAAGCAATTGTGAAAACAACCCACTCCCCAACATCAACAATCATGCAGACAACTCACCCCCTGATACTCTTCAGTCCTCCGCGGGCAGCAATAGTAAAATGGACAATCCAGCTCTGGAGGCCAGGCGGTGTCTCAAGGCACCACTGGTCGAAGGAGTGCGGCTGCCCCCACCTACCTCCCAATTTCCATCGGACACCCCCACCAACTCTCAACAAATCATCCACGGTGACCTACTATCATATATACACCAGGAGCAACTCGCAGCTGGACACAACACAGAAGCTCAAACTCCGTCGAATTCAGCATCCGTGTTCCTACCTTGGTCCTCCGCCACCCACCCTCGGAGCCCCTCACCCCCGTCAAGCATCCTTGACGGCTCATTTAACTTTGACCAATATACTGATATGGTCAACAACCTGGACCATAATGATGACAACATGGGACCTGCACCCATTGAGACTCCCCTTCAACACTCACCACTACCCACCACCACCATAGTCCGCAATGCTCCTCCGCCCGCCAACACCTTACACGCATCACGGGAAGATCTCCAACATCACCAACACCCCTCTGATGGCGAAGACGATGACGACCCTCAACATCTTAACCCCCACCCCCTCCCCCTACCCCCGAACAACCGACCCTCCACCGAGCAGGAGCTCGACTTGATCGACACAGACGACCGCACCGCTGTTCACAACTTTACAGAGGACCTCACCAAAATCTATATTGATCCCACCAGCCCGGAATCATGGTCCGCCTTCGAACTGCTCATGGAAGAGCTCATCAAATGTGCCCAGGATGAAGTGAAACTCCCTGAAGCCCCCACCCAGCGCTCCTCCACATCTGCTCCGGACCCCTCCAACCCTGAACAGATCCAGAAAATATATAGGAGGAACAGAAGAAAAGCCATCCGCCTCATCACTGGCAACGGTGGTGAGCATTGTAAAATCCCAAAAGAAACTGTTTCCGCCCATTTTACCTCCTCCCTCAGCCCTAAGTCCTGTGACTCTGCATTCTATAATGAGGTACCCAGGGCCCCGGACGAAATCACCCTCCCCGAATTCTCAGGAAAACATGTCCGGAACCACCTTGAACGGTGCGAAAATACCGCCCCTGGGGACGACCGTCTTACATACAATCACTGGCGGAGCCTGGACCCCAGCGGCAAGCTTATCGCTCTAATATGCAATATATGTAGAACCTACCGCCAGATTCCGTCATCCTGGAAGATCTCCAAGACCATCCTCATCTATAAAAAAGGTGATCCTCTAGAAGTCGGCAACTGGAGACCCATCGCCATCAGCAAAACCCTGTATAAGATATACACGGGTCTCGTCGCGGACAGCATCAGATCCTGGATGACTCTCCACAACATCCTCCACCCTTCTCAAAAAGGATTTACCCCACATGATGGAGTTTTTGAGCACAACTTTGTGCTAGAGGAGCTGATGGAGGAAGCGAAAATGGAGAAGAAGGACCTGTGCGGAGCAATGCTGGACTACTCCAATGCCTTTGGCAGCATCCCCCACAAGGCCATCTTCCTCTCCCTAGAACACTATGGAGCCGGTCAGGAGATCATTGACATCGTGAGGGACATCTACCACAACTCCCTAACATCGGTAATGACGAATGACTCCGAAACCAGCCCCATCCCTGTGACCAACGGAGTCAAGCAAGGATGCAAATTGAGCTCCTGGCTCTTCAACTTAGCCATAAACCCCATCCTCCAACGGCTTTATTCCAAGTTTCAAAATCCCACCCTACCCCCCTCCGCTCACGCCACCGCCTACGCCGATGACCTCATGCCACTTGACAACGGTGAAAAAGCCGCCCAGACCTTACAGAAGAAGATCAACTTCATCTACGCTGAATCCAAAAGAATCTCCCTCCTCCTCAATCCGACAAAATGCATCTCATTCCACCTATCCGGCAAATCACCAGTAGGAATGAGGGATACCCGCTTTACCATCAATAGAAGCCCCATCCCAGCTCTACTTGACGGCGAAGCGACGACATTTCTTGGAAAACCCGTCGGATTCCAAGTAGTGAGCAACTACTCCGATCTTGACGCCCATATAAACTTTGGACTGAAAATCCTCCGGTCCCAGCTCACACCATGGCAGAAATTGGACGCTCTTAAAACTTTCTTTTACTCATCCCTGACATTTGCAATGAGGACAACCCAACTAAAGAAAGAAGAGTGGCAAATGATTGATGATGCCCTGCGCCCTGACATCAAGCAGAACATCTTTGTCCCCAAACGTGCTACTAACGAATACCTGTATGGTAGCACCGATGCTGGTGCTCTTGGAATTCCGAATGCGGCCGATGACTCTGACATCTTCGCCATCGACTCCGCATTCAAGCTCCTCACCTCCAGAGATGACGTCATCGTGGACCTAGCCAAGAAGAGCCTTACCCGCACGGTAGCAGCCAGGTTAAAAAAGCCAACTGCTTCATGGACCGAAATTACTGCCTTTCTGTCTGGTGACAATAGTGGATCCTTTCAGAATGCGCTGGGTGGGAACCGTTACTCCAACATCTGGACGAAGGCCCGCTCCGCCTCTACCCGCCTTAAAATTAAATGGGACTGGTTTGAGGACAAGATGAAACTTTCTTGTCGTGACGTCACTCTCAAAATCAAGGACCGCCACAAGGTTGCCCGGGTCATCCGAGATCGGGTTCGGGCTACCCGCAACGCTAAACTACTCGCCTTCCGCAGCCAAGGGAAGGCCCTCGAATGTGTCGCCAAGGACTCCTCCAGCCGCCACTTCTTTGCAACTGGAAGATACACCCGCTTTGCTGATTGGAGATTTATCCACAAAGCCCGGCTGGATCTATGCCCTGTCAACGGTGCTAGCTGGCGCCAGAACCCTGATAAAAGGTGTCGAGTCTGCGGCTACGAGCAGGAGACGCTCCCCCATGTCCTTAACGGTTGCAGCACCTTTTCTCAGCTTTGGACCAAGAGGCACAACCTAATCGTGGAGAGATTGAAAATTGCAGCCACCGGCCGAAACAAGCTCCAAGTCTTCTCCGAAAATCAACCTGTGGGCTCCTCCACCCTCCGCCCTGACCTCATCCTTGTTGACAGCGTCAAACGTAAGGCTTATGTCATCGATGTGACCATCCCATTTGAAAATCGTGGTCCATCGATGGCGGCAGCCAGGAAAAAGAAGGAAGATAAGTACGCCGAGCTCTGTCAACAATTCAAGTCACAACATGCCTACAACACAGTAACATTCCATGCTATTATAGTAGGTACCTTAGGGTCATGGGACCCAGCCAACGATAAGTTTTTAAAAAGTATATGTGCCAAATCATACCTTTCTATGTTCAAAAGATTATGTGTATCTGATGTAATTTCCATTTCCCGTGATATATATGTGAATTTCATGTCCAGTGCTTACCGTAACCATGCCTAGTCTACTTATAATACACTGATTACTTCACACAATTTTTGCCATCTGGCTACTTATGTACATATGATGTTTATTTTATATGACTGATTTTCAATATTGTATTCTTCCAAATCTGTCTATACTTAATTACTACGATACCTACATTTTGACTCGGATTCCTACAATCCCCCAATTGTACTCAATAATTGATATGCTCATGTTTTCAATATTGTATTCTTGTAAACTCTTTTTTTTATACTACTACTATTATTATTATATGCTTCTACTTGACATGCTGATCTAATTAATTTTTCGTCGTTACAATTATTTTCTATATAATAACTCCATAAAATGAACTTAATTTAAAAATTTAATATTCTGAATAAATCAATCTGTTCTTATCAGCTTAATCTCTGGTATGCTTGGAATTTCCAAGCTCTCAAGATTAAACTTATTTTTGGAAATAGGGACGTTTGGATGTTTACATCCGACGACCCACGGGTTGACTCAGCATTGCAGTACAGCTGAGTTCGGCCCACCAAACAAAACAAAATCATACAGCAGTGAAATCTACAGGATTTACTAAGTCAAATCTGGTTATAAGGGATCCGGATGTAAGGGAAATCCGGCTTAACGGGACAGTTTTAAAATATTTGGAGCCAGCCTATGAGCACCACCCTGTACAAAATATACACGGGACTAGTCGCCGACTGCCTTCGCTCCTGGATGACGACCAACAACATTCTACACCCATCGCAGAAACGCTTTACCCCCCATGATGGGGTCTTCGAACACAACTTCTTGTCAATGTCAATGGACTTCTCTTCAATCAACAAATACTACGTTCTCAGCTGGCTCCGTGGCAAAAGCTCGACGCACTAAAGACGTTCTTCTACTCCCAGCTCACTTTTGCTATGAGGACAACCCAGTTCAAAAAGGAGGAATGGCAGCTCATTGACGACACCCTCAGGCCAGAGATCAAGCGCAACATATTCGTCCCTCCTCGTGCCTCCAACGAATACCTATATGGAAGTGCTGAGGCTGGTGGACTTGGTATTCCTAATGCTGCTGATGACTCCGACATCTTCGCTATTGACTCTGCGTTTAAGCTTCTGACGTCACCAGATGAAGTTATCGAGGACTTGGCAAAGAAAAGTCTTTCCCGCACAGTGGCCGCACGCTTAAAGACATCCTTGGTAGAATGGCCCGAGATCACCGCATTTCTCTCTGGAGCTAAACATGGATCCTTTCAGAATTGTGAGGGAGGGAACCGTTACTCCAACATATGGACTCGTGCTCGCTCCGCCTCCACCCGCTTAAAAATCCGTTGGGACTACTTTGATGGCAAGATTAAGCTATCCCGCCTTGACGTCACTCTGAAGATACGAGACCGTCACAAAGTGGCCCGTGTCATCCGAGACCAAGTCCGCGCAGCTCGTAATGCCCGCCTCCTCAGCTTCCGTTCTCAAGGGAAGGCACTGGAGTGCGTAGCCAAAGATCCTGCTAGCCGCCATTTCCTATGCACTGGACGATACACCCGCTTTGCTGATTGGAGGTTTATCCACAAGGCCCGCCTGGACTTGTGCCCCGTCAACGGTGCTAGTTGGCGCCAGCTCAATGACAAGAGATGCAGAGTATGCGGCTATGAACAGGAGACCCTTCCTCATGTCCTGAATGGCTGTACTTTGTTCTCCCAACAATGGACGGAGCGTCACAACAACATCGTGGACCGGATCAAGAAAGCTGCTACAGGACTTAAGAAGCTCGAGATCTTCTCTGAAAATCAGCCTGTAGGAGACTCCACACTTCGACCTGACCTCATCCTCATTGACAGACCAAACCGAAAAGCCTACGTCATTGATGTGACCATTCCTTTTGAAAATCGTGGTCCATCAATGGCGGCGGCTAGGAAGAAGAAGGATGATAAATATGCTCAACTCTGTAATAACTTCAAAAATTTACATGCGTATAAATCTGTATCTTTCCATGCTATTATTGTAGGCTCACTTGGATCATGGGATCCTCTCAATGACAAATTTTTGAAAAAGATATGTGAAAAGGACGTCATTTCCAACTGGCGGCCCATAGCAATCAGCACCACCCTGTACAAAATCTACACCGGACTTGTTGCCGAATCCTTGCGCTCCTGGATGTCCCTACACAACATTTTACACCCCTCACAAAAAGGCTTTACCCCACACGATGGAGTCTTTGAGCATAACTTCTTGCTCCAAGAAATGATGGAAGATGCAAAAATCAACAACAAGGATCTCTGTGGAGCCCTACTGGACTACTCCAATGCCTTCGGAAGCATCCCACATGAGGCCATCTTTCTGTCATTGGAAAACTATGGAGCCGGTCAAGAAGTGATTGACGTCATCAAGGACGTCTACCACCAGTCCACCACATGCGTCATGACCAATGGCTCTGAAACCACCCCCATACCTATCTGCAACGGTGTCAAGCAAGGATGCAAGCTCAGTTCTTGGCTCTTCAATCTTGCCATCAATCCCATCCTTGAACGCCTCCATAAGAAATTTCAAGACCCTGTTGCACTCCCCTCTCCACACGCCACCGCTTACGCTGACGACATTATGCCGCTTGACTCCTCCCACAACCCGGTCACCAACCTTCAAAAAAAGCTCAACTTTATCAACTCTGAGTCAAAAAAAATCTCGCTCCACCTCAACCCCCTAAAGTGCATCTCCTTCCACCTCTCCGGGAGGACACCAGTTGGAATGCGAAATACACAATTCAAAATTAATGGCAACCCTATTCCATCCCTCCTCGACGGTGACACCACTAAATTTCTTGGAAAACCAATTGGGTTCCAGATCGTCAGCGACTACACGGAGCTCAACAATCACATCAACTTTGGCTTTCAACTCCTTCGCTCGCAACTCACCCCCTGGCAGAAGTTGGATGCCCTCAAAACGTTCTTCTACTCTTCTCTAACATTTGGGATGCGGACCACCCAATTCAAAAAAGAGGAGTGGCAAGCTATAGATGACGCCCTCCGACCCGAAATTAAGCAAAATATATATGTACCCAAGAGAGCCTCAAACGAATACCTCTATGGAAGTACTGATGCCGGAGCCCTTGGGATCCCCAATGCAGCTGATGACTCCGACATCTTTGCGATTGACTCCGCATTCAAGCTCCTGACATCACGTGATGACGTCATTACTGTTCTTGCCAAAAAAAGTCTTACCAGAACAGTGGCCGCCAGGATGAAAAAGACGACAGCCACCTGGCCCGAAATTATGTCCTTTCTCTCGGGAAGCAATGCTGGAGCCCTAAACAACAATGAGGGAGGGAACCGATACACCAACATATGGACCCGTGCCCGCTCCGCCTCCTCCCGGCTTAAAATAAAATGGGACTACATTGAGGAGAAATTCAAACTCTCCCGCCTTGATGCAACTCTAAAAATAGCTCCAGCAACATAGCTGGAGCCAACAACTCCACCGCCGCTGCCTCCAATGTCTCCTCCATCGTGACGTCACCATCCAGATCCAACATAGGGACCACCCCATTCCCGGTACGAAAACACAAGTGTGGATTCACTGGATGCTCCCGGGAGTTCACCAAGAATAGAGCGCTAATGAACCACCTTAGAGACCATGCCATCAAAAAACATAAGAAGGAAGCCATCGCCAAGCTGCCGGTCGGTTCCAAGCTAAAAGGTAAACTCACCAAAAAAGTCATGGGTAAAGTCGCTTCTCGGCCTTTTGGCTAAGATCACGCGGTTAAATTCCGCGCGAGGCGACCTCCCCTGACCTACAATTTGACCTTGAAAAACCGAAATACCTTCCATTTGTGAGTGCACCTTGCTTGTCCGGGAATTTACATTCCACATCTTCCTTCCAATCTGCCACCTTTGATGTGCTACTGGCCTGACCAGTCTCTCGAAGTCTCCATTTCAAACCCTCAAAATACTCATCCTCACGGAAGAAAATACGCTCCTGACCAGTTCTGGCCCACTTACATAAATTACCTGAGTTAAAAATAATTGACCTAATTACATTGATTTTTTTATTTTTTTTAACTGAGTTCATCCCCAATACTCGGCCTAGTTCCATGTGAATCCAGCCTGACGTACAAACCATCTCCAGCCGTCCATTTCATCAAGCTTCACCTACTTCCTGGAGAAATAGACTGCAAGCTATCGAAATTTTCCACCGGACGCAAGATGTTCTCCCTCACCCCCCACCCCATGGACTCTCCATCATTTTACACAACATTGACTAGAAATGGAACAACAGCAACCCTGACGTTCCCACTACAAAGAAAACTAAAATGCAGTGAACGGAACTGTAAGATCTCCTGGTCATGCCAAGTATGGACCCGCTCCTACAATCTGTATCTCCAACACATGGAGCAGGACCACAAAATCAAGATATCCACCAACCTGAGGAAGTGCAGCACCTGCAACAACATAATAACGCACATCCACCCCACCAGACATTCCAACAACTGTACAGGACCAGACTCACCGCCTCCTCCTCCGGCTACCGCTTCAACCTCCGCAAATGCTCTCCCCCCTCCTCCGGAGCCCAGTGAGCTCCCCATGGATGAATCTAATACTGGAGCTGAAGCAGACGTCGACACCGAAGATGAGGAGGACAGTGCTCCGGAGCCACCCGAAATCACTCGCCCCGTCTGGACCATGGACGGCAACAGATCCACTCTCACCTTCATGATCCCCGCATCCACCACATTCCAGTGCAGCATCGGGGATTGCGGGGCGAAATTCGAGAACAAAGTGTGGACCTCCTCATTTCAGAGTCTCCGAAAACACCTCCACCGGGTGCACAACACCCCCCAGACTGATTACGACACCCAAAAAATCTGTGTCAGATGCCAGGAACTCATCACAGAGAAGCAGGTGTGGAGACACACGAAAAAGTGCAAAGATGCCCTCCACCTAGAAGCCATCATCAGCAACATAGCTGGAGCCAACAACTCCACCGCCGCTGCCTCCAATGTCTCCTCCATCGTGACGTCACCATCCAGATCCAACATGGGGACCACCCCATTCCCGGTACGAAAACACAAGTGTGGATTCACTGGATGCTCCCGGGAGTTCACCAAGAATAGAGCGCTAATGAACCACCTTAGAGACCATGCCATCAAAAAACACAAGAAGGAAGCCATCGCCAAGCTGCCGGTCGGTTCCAAGCTAAAAGGTAAACTCACCAAAAAAGTCATGGGTAAAGTGATGCCCGAGCATAATACTGATGACTCTGAATCTGATCAACAGAACCCCGATACAAGCACCCAAGACCTGGCGGAAGACGAGTATGACAACAACTCCACCCCCACCAGGACCGATGACGAGCTCGAAATCCACAACACCACATTAACTGCGAATTCCTCTACACTTCTTACTCAAAATTCCCCCGTTCACTCAACGCACCATGCCCTACCTGTGACAACTATCCTTCCTCCACCGGATCTGACCTCACTTGTGATCACTCCAACGGATCAAGCCCCACCAGTGAGCATCACCCCCACCCCACCACATCAAGCCTCACCTGTGATCACCACCCCCAATGCACCAATTCAACCCCCACCAGTGACCACCACATCCACTTCACAAGAACAAGAATCACAAGTGCTCCACACTTCTCCAGCACCAGCTCAAGTCTCCTCCGCTCACTCCACTCCCGAATCCTTTGTCTCAGCACCCTCAAGTGCCGAATCCACACACCGGATTGAATACCACAACCCTAACCGAGCCAACCCACCCTCCCCATTTCGATTCAACAACTTTGTGCCTCGAAACCTCATTAACGAATATACTCCTGTTAGTGCTCCTTCGCCCATCCTGTGCAGTGAACCTCAACCCGTCCCAAACTCTCAACCCTTAAGCAATTGTGAAAACAACCCACTCCCCAACATCAACAATCATGCAGACAACTCACCCCCTGATACTCTTCAGTCCTCCGCGGGCAGCAATAGTAAAATGGACAATCCAGCTCTGGAGGCCAGGCGGTGTCTCAAGGCACCACTGGTCGAAGGAGTGCGGCTGCCCCCACCTACCTCCCAATTTCCATCGGACACCCCCACCAACTCTCAACAAATCATCCACGGTGACCTACTATCATATATACACCAGGAGCAACTCGCAGCTGGACACAACACAGAAGCTCAAACTCCGTCGAATTCAGCATCCGTGTTCCTACCTTGGTCCTCCGCCACCCACCCTCGGAGCCCCTCACCCCCGTCAAGCATCCTTGACGGCTCATTTAACTTTGACCAATATACTGATATGGTCAACAACCTGGACCATAATGATGACAACATGGGACCTGCACCCATTGAGACTCCCCTTCAACACTCACCACTACCCACCACCACCATAGTCCGCAATGCTCCTCCGCCCGCCAACACCTTACACGCATCACGGGAAGATCTCCAACATCACCAACACCCCTCTGATGGCGAAGACGATGACGACCCTCAACATCTTAACCCCCACCCCCTCCCCCTACCCCCGAACAACCGACCCTCCACCGAGCAGGAGCTCGACTTGATCGACACAGACGACCGCACCGCTGTTCACAACTTTACAGAGGACCTCACCAAAATCTATATTGATCCCACCAGCCCGGAATCATGGTCCGCCTTCGAACTGCTCATGGAAGAGCTCATCAAATGTGCCCAGGATGAAGTGAAACTCCCTGAAGCCCCCACCCAGCGCTCCTCCACATCTGCTCCGGACCCCTCCAACCCTGAACAGATCCAGAAAATATATAGGAGGAACAGAAGAAAAGCCATCCGCCTCATCACTGGCAACGGTGGTGAGCATTGTAAAATCCCAAAAGAAACTGTTTCCGCCCATTTTACCTCCTCCCTCAGCCCTAAGTCCTGTGACTCTGCATTCTATAATGAGGTACCCAGGGCCCCGGACGAAATCACCCTCCCCGAATTCTCAGGAAAACATGTCCGGAACCACCTTGAACGGTGCGAAAATACCGCCCCTGGGGACGACCGTCTTACCTACAATCACTGGCGGAGCCTGGACCCCAGCGGCAAGCTTATCGCTCTAATATGCAATATATGTAGAACCTACCGCCAGATTCCGTCATCCTGGAAGATCTCCAAGACCATCCTCATCTATAAAAAAGGTGATCCTCTAGAAGTCGGCAACTGGAGACCCATCGCCATCAGCAAAACCCTGTATAAGATATACACGGGTCTCGTCGCGGACAGCATCAGATCCTGGATGACTCTCCACAACATCCTCCACCCTTCTCAAAAAGGATTTACCCCACATGATGGAGTTTTTGAGCACAACTTTGTGCTAGAGGAGCTGATGGAGGAAGCGAAAATGGAGAAGAAGGACCTGTGCGGAGCAATGCTGGACTACTCCAATGCCTTTGGCAGCATCCCCCACAAGGCCATCTTCCTCTCCCTAGAACACTATGGAGCCGGTCAGGAGATCATTGACATCGTGAGGGACATCTACCACAACTCCCTAACATCGGTAATGACGAATGACTCCGAAACCAGCCCCATCCCTGTGACCAACGGAGTCAAGCAAGGATGCAAATTGAGCTCCTGGCTCTTCAACTTAGCCATAAACCCCATCCTCCAACGGCTTTATTCCAAGTTTCAAAATCCCACCCTACCCCCCTCCGCTCACGCCACCGCCTACGCCGATGACCTCATGCCACTTGACAACGGTGAAAAAGCCGCCCAGACCTTACAGAAGAAGATCAACTTCATCTACGCTGAATCCAAAAGAATCTCCCTCCTCCTCAATCCGACAAAATGCATCTCATTCCACCTATCCGGCAAATCACCAGTAGGAATGAGGGATACCCGCTTTACCATCAATAGAAGCCCCATCCCAGCTCTACTTGACGGCGAAGCGACGACATTTCTTGGAAAACCCGTCGGATTCCAAGTAGTGAGCAACTACTCCGATCTTGACGCCCATATAAACTTTGGACTGAAAATCCTCCGGTCCCAGCTCACACCATGGCAGAAATTGGACGCTCTTAAAACTTTCTTTTACTCATCCCTGACATTTGCAATGAGGACAACCCAACTAAAGAAAGAAGAGTGGCAAATGATTGATGATGCCCTGCGCCCTGACATCAAGCAGAACATCTTTGTCCCCAAACGTGCTACTAACGAATACCTGTATGGTAGCACCGATGCTGGTGCTCTTGGAATTCCGAATGCGGCCGATGACTCTGACATCTTCGCCATCGACTCCGCATTCAAGCTCCTCACCTCCAGAGATGACGTCATCGTGGACCTAGCCAAGAAGAGCCTTACCCGCACGGTAGCAGCCAGGTTAAAAAAGCCAACTGCTTCATGGACCGAAATTACTGCCTTTCTGTCTGGTGACAATAGTGGATCCCAGTGCAAGCCAATCGGTCCCTAACGAGCCCTTAAAAAAAATTGACCGAGGGTCCCTTTTTCTTGAAAAAACTACCTCAATTTGAGCCTGGCTGAGCCCGGAGGAGGGAAATCGTTCAACACCGTTCTTTTTATCTATTTTACCTCCTCCGGTCCCGCTTCCTTTTTTGAGGGAAAATTTTTTCCACCTCATTGAGCTTTTACCTCAATCTCCCCCAATCTGAGCCAACCCCCTAGGTACTGGAAGTAAATTGTACCTACCTACGAAAAATGTTGAAGACTATTACTAATAGGCGTAACAGCATCGTGATGTTAATAATATCTTAAATAAATAAATACTCAACACAAACACCTATAGCAAAACAAAACACAGCATAAAATTCCGAAATAATGTACTGTATGCTATATTAGCCAATCAGCTTTGCTTTGTATGTAGCTATATATTATATATACCATTATACATTATATAATTTAATTATATATAACATCATATATGTGTCTGTTTTGTTGATAATTATGGCAAGACAAAAATTTATAAACATTAAAATACTATTTAAAGAATAAAATGTTCTCGTAGTCATACTAAATAATAAATATAATAAATTTAATTCCTAATTAGGCCTTATTTTAAAAAATATCAAATAATATTCACAAAAAGGTGTAAAATATTATGACTAAATATTACATTCATACATAAATTACTGTTATTGAACTTATAATCAAAAGTTAAAATACTTCCTAACGCAATTCAAAATAAATAAAAATAACTAAAACACAGGTACTGTTAGAATGATAATAAAATCAATAACATACAAAGGGATTGGTGCACACAGCACATGCAAATATTTTATGTTTTTTATTTAAGAAATAGTTAGCCAGCAGACATTACTTTTAAGCTGACAGTAGTAGGCGCTGTCAATCGCTAGTTGGGGTGCCGCTTCAAAAAACTGTTTCGGGCTGTCATCAAATTGTATTATTAAAACATTATTAGTCACCGACTTTCATGAACGCAACACTAAAGCCTACCTACTCAAATCAATGCACCACACAGAGAGTCACTCTCCATATATATTGCAGCACGATGAGTCACCAACTTAAATCATTGTAGCATTAACAGCCACTGTTGCCGTTGCAACACCACCAATTAAAATAATAATTAACGATACGATTAAATTTTAATTATTACGAAGAATTAAAAAATGCACAACAACAGCAGATCCGAAAATAGCAGCCTCTGCCTTTGCTCTCCGCTGTGCCGTGGTGTCCGCAATTCAGGCGCAATATTATTTAATTTTATTTCAGTATACCGTATGCGCAATGCATGGGTATGCACTATTTACGCAGTGTATGCACTACTCAGGTGGTATATGCACCATGCAAGCAGTGTATGCACAACGCAGGCGGTGTATGCACTACGCAGGCATTGTATGCACTACGCAGATGGTGTATGCACATCGCTAATCTAATCGACGGAAACAAAATTTCTTAATTCGTTTGTTTTTTCTTCTAATTTTTTGTCACCTCTAAAATTACTTAAATGCACTCACGATTTCACTACTAGTTTTGTACTTTAGCGTAGTACTATATGCACTGTAACAATGACTGTATTGGTTTTAATACTAAAATAAATGAAAACGGGGGCGTGCTAAATTCCTCAGCTAGTGTACTGCCAGTATTGTACAAGCGCCAAGGTTGAATTTTTATGAATTTTTATGAAACAATAATTGTAATTTAAATAATTTAATTGAATTTACATCGACATAATTACACAGTCAACAGTGATGAGTGGACAACTGACAATTTGATGATGCCAAATAATGAGACAAATAAAATTTAAGAATCATTTAATGTGTAGTTGCCTTTTATTGTGGTTATTGTTGTTGTTATTAAACTGTCAACTGCTGCTTGGTTGGAATTCACATTCAACATTTATCCCAGCAAACCACGTCAGGCAAATAATAGTTGAATAATGGTTGGACCACTGGTCACGATTTGAGGAGGCAGACAGTTGGAAATGTCGCCGCGAACACTGGTGGCCGGACTATCTTACAATACCAGCCGCCCACCGGTGGAACGACTTTAAAACGTCAATGGGGCGATTGTTATCCTACACCGCTTGAATCCTATGCCAACAATTATCTGCTATTTACTCGACTGCTACCCACCTAATGACCACTCTACTTCAGACATTCACCCACTCAAGTATATATTTTTACCGGACTCGTAGCCACCCATTTCTCCAATCCCCTTAAAGCTCTCCTAAATATCATAAAAATTCATAAATTCGTCCATATACATCAAGCACTAGTTTGATACTCTTGCATAAACATTTTTGAGTGTTTATAAAAACCTAGGTGTGAATCTAAAATATCCGTTTAGCAAAAACTTCGACGAGTGTGGTAAATGGAGCACAGAAATAGTGGTTTGCGAGCGAATGACATTAATTGCGATTTATATGACGAGTTCCGCACACAGAATAAAGCATTGCCAGTTTCTAAATTTCTAAGCGTGAGAAAAACGTAATCACTAATTGCTTTGGTAGTTTGGATGATTTAAATATAAAATTCCCTAAACTTTAGGATAAATTAGTATAGCCATGTCCGACATGCCGAATGTTCAAACTGCAGTGTTGTATTCTGTGCAAGGCCTATTTTGTTTCTATGTTTTAGTATTTAACACTTGAGGATGTGGTCAACAACTATGATGAACTTCAAAATTTGACTTATAACTTTTCTACAATGTTACATGCCATAAGATACAGAACAAGCTGTGCACAGAACACGACATTGCACTTTGCACTAAATTGACTAAATGATAAAATAAAGATAAAAGTAAAAATATTCACTTATTTTTTCTGATTTAGTAGTCGAGAAATAGTAAAAAGTCACACTAATCACACAAATAACTGAAGTGTAAGCAAAGTAAACGCCAGGTTTGTTGTTTAGTTTGATTTTATCTCCAGTAATCACAACTAACTCAATTTGTACTGAAAGAATGTATTTTGTCGGTTACTGTTTTCTTGCGTTGCGGTTGCGAGGCATTCTGCACTGTCTCTGAGCTGAACTTCGGCACGCTACTTCTGCTGTCAGCAGTGAGCCGTTTGGCGATAAAACTACTGTCGGTCTACGAGCGGCCACCAACTTAAACCCACCCGTTATTCCAGACTGAAAAACAATAGTGGCTTATTAGCAGATTTCGAGTGGAAAATGTTGCCTTTTTCACAGACACTTTTCGGACGATGGGCCAACAGAATAAGCCTCCTCAGGGCCATCTGACGTCTTATAATGTCTGGCCTTCAGTGTTTGGACTTTAAAACCAGACTTTTATCCATGGCCAACCGTGTTCCGACCAGCCATTCATTATCTGACCAAAAAGGTACTTTTATTTGCCTTCCGTGGTTTGCTGGGATATGAATTCTCTTATCTAAAATGTAAATTGTTAATTTGTAATTGGTGGTTTGTTGTTGGCGTTGGTGGGTTTTTAACATGGAATATTCAATAATTACTTTCAGTCAACATTAACATTAACCTTTCAACTTTCAGCCCTTCACTCTTCGAAAATAATGAATTTCGCTTTTATTGTCTTTGTTACAAAATCTACTTTGTTTAGTTCTAATCTATTTGAACATTTTACGTCCGTTTTAAGTTTTCGTTTTCCGTTGTTCCTTATTGGCCAGATTTTCCAGATCAACGGCAAATTAATTAATACAACTACGACTTACAACTTACAGGAAATGTTAAATGTTCATTCACTAGTCACTAATCAGTAGTCAGTGCCAAAGGCAAAAATTAACATCAATTAAATGTACGTAATCTTTTGTAAGTTTTTGTACGTTTGAAGTTCGAAGCGGAAAACAGGAATCAGTATTATTATTGAAAGATAAAAAGTGATAGAATCAACAGTTGACTACCAAGTGATATTAGTTAATTGACACTCTTATTTACTGTATTAGTTGTTAGGGAGTAGAACCGTCACCCTCTGTCAGTCAGGGAAAGTACTCTCGTATGGGCGCAAAATACTCTCGAATTAAATGCTCCCAAACGGGAGTAATTACGCTCAGATTATATACTTTTATATAGTGTAATGTTGTAGGCATACGACCGGCTGGGGCGCATCATAAATTATGAGACTGAAAGAAATATAAATTAATCGCTATTTAGCGATTACCTAATTCGTAAAAAATAAAGAAATAATTATTTCCTTATTACTGACTAATCCAATTTTCAAGTCTTATTCACCTTAATTTTTATGAATTGTAATGAATTCTAAATGATTCGTTTTAGTGAATAGTCGAAACTAATATTAAAAGTCGGGGGTTTGCTTAATAAGTTATGTCCCAGTCAGTAAGTGCCTATGGAGCATTTAAGGAAAGTAGGAAACTCGCGTGAGATAAGTAACTAAAGAGTAATCTTCAAATTATTGTGTTGCAGCGCGCTTCCTAAAATGTGAACATAAAAATTTTGATTAAAAAATATTTGACATTTCAGACGTTTTTGATGAAAATTTCTATTTTTCATATTCAAACTTGTTGAAGTTTATGCGGCGCACTAAACATATCATTCTACAATTTTTAACAATTAAATATTTAACTGGCTCACGCTTTTGTCTATTTTTTTGTTTGTGTGAATGCTAAAACATATTACCTAAAAACATTCACGGTTTAGCTAGGTCAAACTTTGAATTGCCTGTCATGACTTATCAAACAGCACCCAAATTTTATTAACAACTAACTGGAATCGAAATTATAATAATTTCCAAAACGAAATACAAAATTATTTAAATAGTTAGCACGGATGAGGTAAATTAAAAGCTACATGGGCGCACATCCTATCCTAAAATTTTCGATTGGTTATATTTAATTTTGATTCCAGCTTTGTAATTATTTTAGGGGTTCTGGTCGTGAATGTAATTTATTAAACGTCCCAATATTTCACTTCAAAAAAATCATCTTTTTTTCAAGCTCGATTTGCTTAAAATTGGTCGGAAAATTCAAAAAAGCATACGGACAACTCTATGCAGTTTTTAACGCTCTTTCTCATAGTATACACGGTATCTTACTCCAGTCAGCCTATACCACTTTCCATCAAGGTTTTTTGAGAGTGTTTTGTAATTTACGCCCGTATCGGAGCATAAAACGCTTAAATGAGCTCATGGTACGCCGAACTCGGAGTAATGCGCTCGTTTGAGAGCGCAAATTTTTGAGAGTATTTTGCGCCCATACGAGAGTACTTTCCCTGACTGTCTGTCAATCGGCATCGTCATCGGTCTGAAATAGCTTCTGTTTCTTTTCTTCGTTTTTGAGTATATTAGTTAATAGTGAATGTTGAATATTGTCGGCTCTTAGTTGTGGTTGATGTTGATTGTTGATTGTGATTATAAAATTCCAAATCCAAATTCGTTTCGTTTAAATGTTAAACGACTGACTACTGACTGGGCTGACTATTACCATTAATTTGGAGTTGGATTGGACACAGGTAGTGAGTCAGTTGTCAGTGGTTCAGTCATTCTTTCCCAGTTACCAGTTGACAGTCAACAGTCAGGAGTAGTGGGACTCTCACGTCAGTCCGGTCACAGTAAGGTGCCTGGCTTTTTTACATTTATTTTGTTCGTTTTTATGATGTATTTACTTTGCGACTGCATCTCTTAAATCCATTACATAATTAATGTTGTGGGCATTGGCTTTTAAGTTTGGGTCGTTGTTGTTATATAGTTGATAGTTGATGGTAGTTGATAGTTTTGGTCTTTGTAAGTTTTATAGCAGCTTCAAAAGTTACATTGTAAGTATTCAAGTCATTATTCTGAGAGTATTGCATATTGTAGAACTACATGTATCAAGTCCCAACTTCCTAAAAGTATCATATAGCTAAAAACTATAACTTTTACAACATCAATTAACTATCAACTATATAACTATTGACTTTTGGATACATTCCTTAACATTTCTATGTCGACTCGTGTGACTCTTTAAACTTAATATGTATTCGGTGTGGTTTGGTTAGTGGTATATTTTGCGATTATATTTACGAGGCATTTCATTTATTTTCTTGTCACTTTTGTGTATAATAGTATTTCGTTTCGTGAATTTTCATGAGAGAGAGAGAGAGAGACCAAACATCAAAAGAGCAATGCTTAAACAGTATTCAACGGAACACACTGACAACGACAACCCAACAAGCCTGAATCGAGCAAACACGCAATGCATGTGTGTGTGTGGAAATGGAATGTGAAAACGCTTTAATATTTTGATTTGATTTGTCAGGTTAGTGGCTGGCTCCTTGTCGTTGTCGTTGGTGGTAGTTACGTACCTGCTTTCACGGTTTTCATTCCTTTTCCTCGGTTTTAGTCACTTCTTGGTGAATTTTTGAATGGCTGAGATGATGGCGAATGTTGACTGACTGAATGACGTAACACATTTGTGTGTTGGATGTGTCACAAGACTCACATGTGTAGGACCAGGATCAGGATCGCAGGACCTGTTTATATTTTATACGCAAGTATTTCGATGTATTATAAGTACATACAATTCTAAATATTATAAATGTGATTACCTAATACCTATGTAGGTAGGTAGGTTTATAAACGGTGTAAAATGTTGAATGCTGAAGAAAAGCTGTAAATTTTGTAAATATTGAAATACATAGTGACTGAACTTTTGTATATATTCAGTTTCTATTATTTTCGTTGAGGGATCTTGTTATGATGCTCTGAATTATGTTACCTTTTTGACCGAAATCTTTGATAGAGTTTTTATTACGCGCTTAAAATTCAGCATTCAAGTTTTATTCCCAAGTTTTATGTGTTCATTCACGCACCCGTCATTATACTGTATTATTATGATTATTATGATTAGGACTTTAGTTTGTTGACTGGCTCTGGCACCTGGCACCTGGCTCCCTGGCTCTGGTTCTACTTATAGGTTCGGTGTTAGTTTCAGTTTTCGGATTCTGCCCGTTCATAATATGGCAGTCTCACACAGCATTTTATCCGCTCCAGGCTTTCTTCCGCACAGTCAACATCGACATTCGGCATCGACATCGACATTCAGCATCGACATCGACGTCGACAGTCACCAGTTACTGTATTTTGTTTGGAGTTGACTACTTGGATATAGAGTTTTTTGTGAAATATTTATCTGTCCAGACATCTGACGCTATGGTCATTATCCTTTTTATTTTTTATGCCGCCCTTTTCTCTTTCTTTTGATATGATTCTGTTTTTGTTTTTTGTGTGGGACCAAGTGCCGTTGCCTTTGTCGTTGCTCGTTTGCTGTAAGTAGTCTGTATTTCTGTATATAGCTCTAAAAATGAAAATACTGTTGAAGAATCCGCCTGCTGTTCCAGCCAGACTATAGAAACTTGACGAAATATTACAAAATGTATATAGTGTTGCTAAATAATAGCAAATAGTTTTAGAAATGCCAAGGTTTCAATCATTTAAAGCATTTTCTATTTGGTTACTCTATATCAATGATTTCGTTTTCATTTAGCATTTCGATTTTCATGATTGCTTCCGTTTATTATATTTTTCCGACTTTTTTATTATTGTATTGATATATTTCTGCAATGTGTACATAATATTATGATATTGATATTTTCTGTAAATCAAATTTATGTAGACCAGGTGTTGTGTAAATAAATGACCTCTGAAATTTAGAAATGGAATTAGTAATATAAAGTCCTTATTCTTATTTATTTTAATTTGGCCTACTGTATAGTTAGTTTAAAATCGTTCTGTAGAGACAAGAGAGCACACTAAAATGTCATATTACGTTTTTATACATTAAATATTTAAGTAAACAAGTTAAAAATGATTGTATTATTAGTAGCAGATATCATAGGTGACTAATGTCTACGTAGAGGAACATGACCAGGATCTAGTGCTGGTTCTGGTTCGGGCATGGACACTGGTTGCTGCTAATATCATAAGTGTATTGTCCAATGAACAATGCAGAAGAATCTCTTGTCTAATTGCAAGTTAAGTAAAGCTAAAGCTTTAATGTTGTTCACACTGTATGCTGTCTGTTCGTCCGTAGACTGTGAGCCCAACAACATAATAGTAATGATAATAATATACCTCGACCACACCTATAAAGGCTCTATATAGCGCCCATATTTCCAAAAATTAATTATTTTGTTTTCATGCAAATAACTTTTAATAAAGATATAGTCAAAATGTTTTAATAATGTTCCATACGCTATATTTTTTCCAATGATGTGTGCATTACAGTCCATGATCTTCTCAATGCACTTTAAAGGCGGTGTATGCTCTATATGCTAGCGGTGTGCGCACTTTGCAGGCATTTTATTCACAATACAAGAGTAGCAGTACTATGCACTTTGCTAAAGCACTATGTTTACACTTAATACAACAATAAATTTAAGATGAAATTATTAAATTCCTAAATACAATTATGGCCTGGCTACCAAACTATCAACACTAAATGGTTTAAATAATATTTATTTGGTGTAATGAGGCATTACACTTTGAGATGAAAAATTTTCTATAATACCTAAAAATGCAAATAATACATATGTTTAAGCATGCTGCAACACCAACAATATACAATTACACACTGTAATTGTTAAATAATTTGTAAATGACTAAAAAGTAGGCCTCTTATTTTTTAAATTATTTTAAATAACAAGCCACTTAAACTATAAACTAGGGTAATTAATTCAATGAGTAAAAATTACAATTAGTAAAATTCAATACTATCACCTAAATGTGAGATGTTCTCTATTTTAAGTATTTTTAGTCTTATGAATTTGCTGTGTCTACAATGTGACATACTTTTTATATGAATAGCGTTATTTTTATCCGTCCCAATCAGATAACACTAATAGAAGACAATTTGAAGGTAGTAGTAATGTAAACACTTAGTAGTTAGCGTGAACACCAACTTGTAAACCTACAGAATTGCAACGGCGTAGTTTACTGTGCTCTACAATAGGTTGTGCACTAGATTAATTGCATCACTAAATAGCTAAAGCTTCAACACTGTTGCTGTGTATACGTAATCGGTTAAATAAAGCTATTCATGCACTAAATTAGGTGTATAAGTGCGTTTCTAGTTTCTGGCTCATCTACCTCGACTCTTCATTTGGTGCTCCGTCTCCGTGGTGGGGTATAGATTTTATCTAAGACTCACATTTATCGTCATTAAATTATTGCAAATTTTATCTCGCTCGGGCTCAGTTTCACTAAAAACAGTAATTTCAATTTTCTTGTAATTAAATTTAGAGAAGTTTTATAGTTCACATTACAAATTTTATTCTCTAGCCCATAATAAATCTACCTTACTTCATGTATATATAAAGATACAGTACATACATACATTACTACTGTACTGCCGCACAGTAGCCATCAGACAGAACACTTATACTTAATTCACTGTGACACCACTGACACTGAAACCTGATACCGTCCCCGCCACTGCCGCCACAGTCCGCCACACCACAACACAGGGTATAGGTATCGGTATATTAATTAATTAACTAATATTAAACTAATATTACTATTACTATTATTACTAGTAGTCATCACTCACTCGTACCACTGACTATTACTTTTATCTTATATCCCGTGTCAGAATAGTGCCAGCTACGGTGTCGGTGTAAGATCAGTGTGATTCATATATTATTACTATCGTATACAATAATACAATATATTTATATTTCATCATACTTTTACATTACACAGTATCTCTGATATTTTTTTTATGACAGTATGAGTCCAAAACAACCTTTACGACATATCGATCACTCTTACACTTTTGGGCTCAAATACCCCACTACGGATATCAAATTTCAGGACTCTAAAAGCTCTATGAGCTTTTTGCGCTTTTTGAGCATCGATGAGCTTCGAGAAAAAAAAATGAGCCCGCGCGTGCCTGCTATGTTTTCGATTTTACTGACCGGAGCTTCAGTCAGTGCGATCGGTCCTACCGGTCACCGGCTCCGTGTCTTACACTGGTGGATCCTTTCAGAATGCGCTGGGTGGGAACCGTTACTCCAACATCTGGACGAAGGCCCGCTCCGCCTCTACCCGCCTTAAAATTAAATGGGACTGGTTTGAGGACAAGATGAAACTTTCTTGTCGTGACGTCACTCTCAAAATCAAGGACCGCCACAAGGTTGCCCGGGTCATCCGAGATCGGGTTCGGGCTACCCGCAACGCTAAACTACTCGCCTTCCGCAGCCAAGGGAAGGCCCTCGAATGTGTCGCCAAGGACTCCTCCAGCCGCCACTTCTTTGCAACTGGAAGATACACCCGCTTTGCTGATTGGAGATTTATCCACAAAGCCCGGCTGGATCTATGCCCTGTCAACGGTGCTAGCTGGCGCCAGAACCCTGATAAAAGGTGTCGAGTCTGCGGCTACGAGCAGGAGACGCTCCCCCATGTCCTTAACGGTTGCAGCACCTTTTCTCAGCTTTGGACCAAGAGGCACAACCTAATCGTGGAGAGATTGAAAATTGCAGCCACCGGCCGAAACAAGCTCCAAGTCTTCTCCGAAAATCAACCTGTGGGCTCCTCCACCCTCCGCCCTGACCTCATCCTTGTTGACAGCGTCAAACGTAAGGCTTATGTCATCGATGTGACCATCCCATTTGAAAATCGTGGTCCATCGATGGCGGCAGCCAGGAAAAAGAAGGAAGATAAGTACGCCGAGCTCTGTCAACAATTCAAGTCACAACATGCCTACAACACAGTAACATTCCATGCTATTATAGTAGGTACCTTAGGGTCATGGGACCCAGCCAATGATAAGTTTTTAAAAAGTATATGTGCCAAATCATACCTTTCTATGTTCAAAAGATTATGTGTATCTGATGTAATTTCCATTTCCCGTGATATATATGTGAATTTCATGTCCAGTGCTTACCGTAACCATGCCTAGTCTACTTATAATACACTGATTACTTCACACAATTTTTGCCATCTGGCTACTTATGTACATATGATGTTCATTTTATATGACTGATTTTCAATATTGTATTCTTCCAAATCTGTCTATACTTAATTACTACGATACCTACATTTTGACTCGGATTCCTACAATCCCCCAATTGTACTCAATAATTGATATGCTCATGTTTTCAATATTGTATTCTTGTACTCTTTTTTTTATACTACTACTATTATTATTATATGCTTCTACTTGACATGCTGATCTAATTAATTTTTCGTCGTTACAATTATTTTCTATATAATAACTCCATAAAATGAACTTAATTTAAAAATTTAATATTCTGAATAAATCAATCTGTTCTTATCAGCTTAATCTCTGGTATGCTTGGAATTTCCAAGCTCTCAAGATTAAACTTATTTTTGGAAATAGGGACGTTTGGATGTTTACATCCGACGACCCACGGGTTGACTCAGCATTGCAGTACAGCTGAGTTCGGCCCACCAAACAAAACAAAATCATACAGCAGTGAAATCTACAGGATTTACTAAGTCAAATCTGGTTATAAGGGATCCGGATGTAAGGGAAATCCGGCTTAACGGGACAGTTTTAAAATATTTGGAGCCAGCCTATGAGCACCACCCTGTACAAAATATACACGGGACTAGTCGCCGACTGCCTTCGCTCCTGGATGACGACCAACAACATTCTACACCCATCGCAGAAACGCTTTACCCCCCATGATGGGGTCTTCGAACACAACTTCTTGTCAATGTCAATGGACTTCTCTTCAATCAACAAATACTACGTTCTCAGCTGGCTCCGTGGCAAAAGCTCGACGCACTAAAGACGTTCTTCTACTCCCAGCTCACTTTTGCTATGAGGACAACCCAGTTCAAAAAGGAGGAATGGCAGCTCATTGACGACACCCTCAGGCCAGAGATCAAGCGCAACATATTCGTCCCTCCTCGTGCCTCCAACGAATACCTATATGGAAGTGCTGAGGCTGGTGGACTTGGTATTCCTAATGCTGCTGATGACTCCGACATCTTCGCTATTGACTCTGCGTTTAAGCTTCTGACGTCACCAGATGAAGTTATCGAGGACTTGGCAAAGAAAAGTCTTTCCCGCACAGTGGCCGCACGCTTAAAGACATCCTTGGTAGAATGGCCCGAGATCACCGCATTTCTCTCTGGAGCTAAACATGGATCCTTTCAGAATTGTGAGGGAGGGAACCGTTACTCCAACATATGGACTCGTGCTCGCTCCGCCTCCACCCGCTTAAAAATCCGTTGGGACTACTTTGATGGCAAGATTAAGCTATCCCGCCTTGACGTCACTCTGAAGATACGAGACCGTCACAAAGTGGCCCGTGTCATCCGAGACCAAGTCCGCGCAGCTCGTAATGCCCGCCTCCTCAGCTTCCGTTCTCAAGGGAAGGCACTGGAGTGCGTAGCCAAAGATCCTGCTAGCCGCCATTTCCTATGCACTGGACGATACACCCGCTTTGCTGATTGGAGGTTTATCCACAAGGCCCGCCTGGACTTGTGCCCCGTCAACGGTGCTAGTTGGCGCCAGCTCAATGACAAGAGATGCAGAGTATGCGGCTATGAACAGGAGACCCTTCCTCATGTCCTGAATGGCTGTACTTTGTTCTCCCAACAATGGACGGAGCGTCACAACAACATCGTGGACCGGATCAAGAAAGCTGCTACAGGACTTAAGAAGCTCGTGATCTTCTCTGAAAATCAGCCTGTAGGAGACTCCACACTTCGACCTGACCTCATCCTCATTGACAGACCAAACCGAAAAGCCTACGTCATTGATGTGACCATTCCTTTTGAAAATCGTGGTCCATCAATGGCGGCGGCTAGGAAGAAGAAGGATGATAAATATGCTCAACTCTGTAATAACTTCAAAAATTTACATGCGTATAAATCTGTATCTTTCCATGCTATTATTGTAGGCTCACTTGGATCATGGGATCCTCTCAATGACAAATTTTTGAAAAAGATATGTGAAAAGGACGTCATTTCCAACTGGCGGCCCATAGCAATCAGCACCACCCTGTACAAAATCTACACCGGACTTGTTGCCGAATCCTTGCGCTCCTGGATGTCCCTACACAACATTTTACACCCCTCACAAAAAGGCTTTACCCCACACGATGGAGTCTTTGAGCATAACTTCTTGCTCCAAGAAATGATGGAAGATGCAAAAATCAACAACAAGGATCTCTGTGGAGCCCTACTGGACTACTCCAATGCCTTCGGAAGCATCCCACATGAGGCCATCTTTCTGTCATTGGAAAACTATGGAGCCGGTCAAGAAGTGATTGACGTCATCAAGGACGTCTACCACCAGTCCACCACATGCGTCATGACCAATGGCTCTGAAACCACCCCCATACCTATCTGCAACGGTGTCAAGCAAGGATGCAAGCTCAGTTCTTGGCTCTTCAATCTTGCCATCAATCCCATCCTTGAACGCCTCCATAAGAAATTTCAAGACCCTGTTGCACTCCCCTCTCCACACGCCACCGCTTACGCTGACGACATTATGCCGCTTGACTCCTCCCACAACCCGGTCACCAACCTTCAAAAAAAGCTCAACTTTATCAACTCTGAGTCAAAAAAAATCTCGCTCCACCTCAACCCCCTAAAGTGCATCTCCTTCCACCTCTCCGGGAGGACACCAGTTGGAATGCGAAATACACAATTCAAAATTAATGGCAACCCTATTCCATCCCTCCTCGACGGTGACACCACTAAATTTCTTGGAAAACCAATTGGGTTCCAGATCGTCAGCGACTACACGGAGCTCAACAATCACATCAACTTTGGCTTTCAACTCCTTCGCTCGCAACTCACCCCCTGGCAGAAGTTGGATGCCCTCAAAACGTTCTTCTACTCTTCTCTAACATTTGGGATGCGGACCACCCAATTCAAAAAAGAGGAGTGGCAAGCTATAGATGACGCCCTCCGACCCGAAATTAAGCAAAATATATATGTACCCAAGAGAGCCTCAAACGAATACCTCTATGGAAGTACTGATGCCGGAGCCCTTGGGATCCCCAATGCAGCTGATGACTCCGACATCTTTGCGATTGACTCCGCATTCAAGCTCCTGACATCACGTGATGACGTCATTACTGTTCTTGCCAAAAAAAGTCTTACCAGAACAGTGGCCGCCAGGATGAAAAAGACGACAGCCACCTGGCCCGAAATTATGTCCTTTCTCTCGGAAAGCAATGCTGGAGCCCTAAACAACAATGAGGGAGGGAACCGATACACCAACATATGGACCCGTGCCCGCTCCGCCTCCTCCCGGCTTAAAATAAAATGGGACTACTTTGAGGAGAAATTCAAACTCTCCCGCCTTGATGCAACTCTAAAAATAGCTCCAGCAACATAGCTGGAGCCAACAACTCCACCGCCGCTGCCTCCAATGTCTCCTCCATCGTGACGTCACCATCCAGATCCAACATGGGGACCACCCCATTCCCGGTACGAAAACACAAGTGTGGATTCACTGGATGCTCCCGGGAGTTCACCAAGAATAGAGCGCTAATGAACCACCTTAGAGACCATGCCATCAAAAAACATAAGAAGGAAGCCATCGCCAAGCTGCCGGTCGGTTCCAAGCTAAAAGGTAAACTCACCAAAAAAGTCATGGGTAAAGTCGCTTCTCGGCCTTTTGGCTAAGATCACGCGGTTAAATTCCGCGCGAGGCGACCTCCCCTGACCTACAATTTGACCTTGAAAAACCGAAATACCTTCCATTTGTGAGTGCACCTTGCTTGTCCGGGAATTTACATTCCACATCTTCCTTCCAATCTGCCACCTTTGATGTGCTACTGGCCTGACCAGTCTCTCGAAGTCTCCATTTCAAACCCTCAAAATACTCATCCTCACGGAAGAAAATACGCTCCTGACCAGTTCTGGCCCACTTACATAAATTACCTGAGTTAAAAATAATTGACCTAATTACATTGATTTTTTTATTTTTTTCAACTGAGTTCATCCCCAATACTCGGCCTAGTTCCATGTGAATCCAGCCTGACGTACAAACCATCTCCAGCCGTCCATTTCATCAAGCTTCACCTACTTCCTGGAGAAATAGACTGCAAGCTATCGAAATTTTCCACCGGACGCAAGATGTTCTCCCTCACCCCCCACCCCATGGACTCCCCATCATTTTACACAACATTGACTAGAAATGGAACAACAGCAACCCTGACGTTCCCACTACAAAGAAAACTAAAATGCAGTGAACGGAACTGTAAGATCTCCTGGTCATGCCAAGTATGGACCCGCTCCTACAATCTGTATCTCCAACACATGGAGCAGGACCACAAAATCAAGATATCCACCAACCTGAGGAAGTGCAGCACCTGCAACAACATAATAACGCACATCCACCCCACCAGACATTCCAACAACTGTACAGGACCAGACTCACCGCCTCCTCCTCCGGCTACCGCTTCAACCTCCGCAAATGCTCTCCCCCCTCCTCCGGAGCCCAGTGAGCTCCCCATGGATGAATCTAATACTGGAGCTGAAGCAGACGTCGACACCGAAGATGAGGAGGACAGTGCTCCGGAGCCACCCGAAATCACTCGCCCCGTCTGGACCATGGACGGCAACAGATCCACTCTCACCTTCATGATCCCCGCATCCACCACATTCCAGTGCAGCATCGGGGATTGCGGGGCGAAATTCGAGAACAAAGTGTGGACCTCCTCATTTCAGAGTCTCCGAAAACACCTCCACCGGGTGCACAACACCCCCCAGACTGATTACGACACCCAAAAAATCTGTGTCAGATGCCAGGAACTCATCACAGAGAAGCAGGTGTGGAGACACACGAAAAAGTGCAAAGATGCCCTCCACCTAGAAGCCATCATCAGCAACATAGCTGGAGCCAACAACTCCACCGCCGCTGCCTCCAATGTCTCCTCCATCGTGACGTCACCATCCAGATCCAACATGGGGACCACCCCATTCCCGGTACGAAAACACAAGTGTGGATTCACTGGATGCTCCCGGGAGTTCACCAAGAATAGAGCGCTAATGAACCACCTTAGAGACCATGCCATCAAAAAACACAAGAAGGAAGCCATCGCCAAGCTGCCGGTCGGTTCCAAGCTAAAAGGTAAACTCACCAAAAAAGTCATGGGTAAAGTGATGCCCGAGCATAATACTGATGACTCTGAATCTGATCAACAGAACCCCGATACAAGCACCCAAGACCTGGCGGAAGACGAGTATGACAACAACTCCACCCCCACCAGGACCGATGACGAGCTCGAAATCCACAACACCACATTAACTGCGAATTCCTCTACACTTCTTACTCAAAATTCCCCCGTTCACTCAACGCACCATGCCCTACCTGTGACAACTATCCTTCCTCCACCGGATCTGACCTCACTTGTGATCACTCCAACGGATCAAGCCCCACCAGTGAGCATCACCCCCACCCCACCACATCAAGCCTCACCTGTGATCACCACCCCCAATGCACCAATTCAACCCCCACCAGTGACCACCACATCCACTTCACAAGAACAAGAATCACAAGTGCTCCACACTTCTCCAGCACCAGCTCAAGTCTCCTCCGCTCACTCCACTCCCGAATCCTTTATCTCAGCACCCTCAAGTGCCGAATCCACACACCGGATTGAATACCACAACCCTAACCGAGCCAACCCACCCTCCCCATTTCGATTCAACAACTTTGTGCCTCGAAACCTCATTAACGAATATACTCCTGTTAGTGCTCCTTCGCCCATCCTGTGCAGTGAACCTCAACCCGTCCCAAACTCTCAACCCTTAAGCAATTGTGAAAACAACCCACTCCCCAACATCAACAATCATGCAGACAACTCACCCCCTGATACTCTTCAGTCCTCCGCGGGCAGCAATAGTAAAATGGACAATCCAGCTCTGGAGGCCAGGCGGTGTCTCAAGGCACCACTGGTCGAAGGAGTGCGGCTGCCCCCACCTACCTCCCAATTTCCATCGGACACCCCCACCAACTCTCAACAAATCATCCACGGTGACCTACTATCATATATACACCAGGAGCAACTCGCAGCTGGACACAACACAGAAGCTCAAACTCCGTCGAATTCAGCATCCGTGTTCCTACCTTGGTCCTCCGCCACCCACCCTCGGAGCCCCTCACCCCCGTCAAGCATCCTTGACGGCTCATTTAACTTTGACCAATATACTGATATGGTCAACAACCTGGACCATAATGATGACAACATGGGACCTGCACCCATTGAGACTCCCCTTCAACACTCACCACTACCCACCACCACCATAGTCCGCAATGCTCCTCCGCCCGCCAACACCTTACACGCATCACGGGAAGATCTCCAACATCACCAACACCCCTCTGATGGCGAAGACGATGACGACCCTCAACATCTTAACCCCCACCCCCTCCCCCTACCCCCGAACAACCGACCCTCCACCGAGCAGGAGCTCGACTTGATCGACACAGACGACCGCACCGCTGTTCACAACTTTACAGAGGACCTCACCAAAATCTATATTGATCCCACCAGCCCGGAATCATGGTCCGCCTTCGAACTGCTCATGGAAGAGCTCATCAAATGTGCCCAGGATGAAGTGAAACTCCCTGAAGCCCCCACCCAGCGCTCCTCCACATCTGCTCCGGACCCCTCCAACCCTGAACAGATCCAGAAAATATATAGGAGGAACAGAAGAAAAGCCATCCGCCTCATCACTGGCAACGGTGGTGAGCATTGTAAAATCCCAAAAGAAACTGTTTCCGCCCATTTTACCTCCTCCCTCAGCCCTAAGTCCTGTGACTCTGCATTCTATAATGAGGTACCCAGGGCCCCGGACGAAATCACCCTCCCCGAATTCTCAGGAAAACATGTCCGGAACCACCTTGAACGGTGCGAAAATACCGCCCCTGGGGACGACCGTCTTACCTACAATCACTGGCGGAGCCTGGACCCCAGCGGCAAGCTTATCGCTCTAATATGCAATATATGTAGAACCTACCGCCAGATTCCGTCATCCTGGAAGATCTCCAAGACCATCCTCATCTATAAAAAAGGTGATCCTCTAGAAGTCGGCAACTGGAGACCCATCGCCATCAGCCAAACCCTGTATAAGATATACACGGGTCTCGTCGCGGACAGCATCAGATCCTGGATGACTCTCCACAACATCCTCCACCCTTCTCAAAAAGGATTTACCCCACATGATGGAGTTTTTGAGCACAACTTTGTGCTAGAGGAGCTGATGGAGGAAGCGAAAATGGAGAAGAAGGACCTGTGCGGAGCAATGCTGGACTACTCCAATGCCTTTGGCAGCATCCCCCACAAGGCCATCTTCCTCTCCCTAGAACACTATGGAGCCGGTCAGGAGATCATTGACATCGTGAGGGACATCTACCACAACTCCCTAACATCGGTAATGACGAATGACTCCGAAACCAGCCCCATCCCTGTGACCAACGGAGTCAAGCAAGGATGCAAATTGAGCTCCTGGCTCTTCAACTTAGCCATAAACCCCATCCTCCAACGGCTTTATTCCAAGTTTCAAAATCCCACCCTACCCCCCTCCGCTCACGCCACCGCCTACGCCGATGACCTCATGCCACTTGACAACGGTGAAAAAGCCGCCCAGACCTTACAGAAGAAGATCAACTTCATCTACGCTGAATCCAAAAGAATCTCCCTCCTCCTCAATCCGACAAAATGCATCTCATTCCACCTATCCGGCAAATCACCAGTAGGAATGAGGGATACCCGCTTTACCATCAATAGAAGCCCCATCCCAGCTCTACTTGACGGCGAAGCGACGACATTTCTTGGAAAACCCGTCGGATTCCAAGTAGTGAGCAACTACTCCGATCTTGACGCCCATATAAACTTTGGACTGAAAATCCTCCGGTCCCAGCTCACACCATGGCAGAAATTGGACGCTCTTAAAACTTTCTTTTACTCATCCCTGACATTTGCAATGAGGACAACCCAACTAAAGAAAGAAGAGTGGCAAATGATTGATGATGCCCTGCGCCCTGACATCAAGCAGAACATCTTTGTCCCCAAACGTGCTACTAACGAATACCTGTATGGTAGCACCGATGCTGGTGCTCTTGGAATTCCGAATGCGGCCGATGACTCTGACATCTTCGCCATCGACTCCGCATTCAAGCTCCTCACCTCCAGAGATGACGTCATCGTGGACCTAGCCAAGAAGAGCCTTACCCGCACGGTAGCAGCCAGGTTAAAAAAGCCAACTGCTTCATGGACCGAAATTACTGCCTTTCTGTCTGGTGACAATAGTGGATCCTTTCAGAATGCGCTGGGTGGGAACCGTTACTCCAACATCTGGACGAAGGCCCGCTCCGCCTCTACCCGCCTTAAAATTAAATGGGACTGGTTTGAGGACAAGATGAAACTTTCTTGTCGTGACGTCACTCTCAAAATCAAGGACCGCCACAAGGTTGCCCGGGTCATCCGGGATCGGGTTCGGGCTACCCGCAACGCTAAACTACTCGCCTTCCGCAGCCAAGGGAAGGCCCTCGAATGTGTCGCCAAGGACTCCTCCAGCCGCCACTTCTTTGCAACTGGAAGATACACCCGCTTTGCTGATTGGAGATTTATCCACAAAGCCCGGCTGGATCTATGCCCTGTCAACGGTGCTAGCTGGCGCCAGAACCCTGATAAAAGGTGTCGAGTCTGCGGCTACGAGCAGGAGACGCTCCCCCATGTCCTTAACGGTTGCAGCACCTTTTCTCAGCTTTGGACCAAGAGGCACAACCTAATCGTGGAGAGATTGAAAATTGCAGCCACCGGCCGAAACAAGCTCCAAGTCTTCTCCGAAAATCAACCTGTGGGCTCCTCCACCCTCCGCCCTGACCTCATCCTTGTTGACAGCGTCAAACGTAAGGCTTATGTCATCGATGTGACCATCCCATTTGAAAATCGTGGTCCATCGATGGCGGCAGCCAAGAAAAAGAAGGAAGATAAGTACGCCGAGCTCTGTCAACAATTCAAGTCACAACATGCCTACAACACAGTAACATTCCATGCTATTATAGTAGGTACCTTAGGGTCATGGGACCCAGCCAACGATAAGTTTTTAAAAAGTATATGTGCCAAATCATACCTTTCTATGTTCAAAAGATTATGTGTATCTGATGTAATTTCCATTTCCCGTGATATATATGTGAATTTCATGTCCAGTGCTTACCGTAACCATGCCTAGTCTACTTATAATACACTGATTACTTCACACAATTTTTGCCATCTGGCTACTTATGTACATATGATGTTTATTTTATATGACTGATTTTCAATATTGTATTCTTCCAAATCTGTCTATACTTAATTACTACGATACCTACATTTTGACTCGGATTCCTACAATCCCCCAATTGTACTCAATAATTGATATGCTCATGTTTTCAATATTGTATTCTTGTAAACTCTTTTTTTTATACTACTACTATTATTATTATATGCTTCTACTTGACATGCTGATCTAATTAATTTTTCGTCGTTACAATTATTTTCTATATAATAACTCCATAAAATGAACTTAATTTAAAAATTTAATATTCTGAATAAATCAATCTGTTCTTATCAGCTTAATCTCTGGTATGCTTGGAATTTCCAAGCTCTCAAGATTAAACTTATTTTTGGAAATAGGGACGTTTGGATGTTTACATCCGACGACCCACGGGTTGACTCAGCATTGCAGTACAGCTGAGTTCGGCCCACCAAACAAAACAAAATCATACAGCAGTGAAATCTACAGGATTTACTAAGTCAAATCTGGTTATAAGGGATCCGGATGTAAGGGAAATCCGGCTTAACGGGACAGTTTTAAAATATTTGGAGCCAGCCTATGAGCACCACCCTGTACAAAATATACACGGGACTAGTCGCCGACTGCCTTCGCTCCTGGATGACGACCAACAACATTCTACACCCATCGCAGAAACGCTTTACCCCCCATGATGGGGTCTTCGAACACAACTTCTTGTCAATGTCAATGGACTTCTCTTCAATCAACAAATACTACGTTCTCAGCTGGCTCCGTGGCAAAAGCTCGACGCACTAAAGACGTTCTTCTACTCCCAGCTCACTTTTGCTATGAGGACAACCCAGTTCAAAAAGGAGGAATGGCAGCTCATTGACGACACCCTCAGGCCAGAGATCAAGCGCAACATATTCGTCCCTCCTCGTGCCTCCAACGAATACCTATATGGAAGTGCTGAGGCTGGTGGACTTGGTATTCCTAATGCTGCTGATGACTCCGACATCTTCGCTATTGACTCTGCGTTTAAGCTTCTGACGTCACCAGATGAAGTTATCGAGGACTTGGCAAAGAAAAGTCTTTCCCGCACAGTGGCCGCACGCTTAAAGACATCCTTGGTAGAATGGCCCGAGATCACCGCATTTCTCTCTGGAGCTAAACATGGATCCTTTCAGAATTGTGAGGGAGGGAACCGTTACTCCAACATATGGACTCGTGCTCGCTCCGCCTCCACCCGCTTAAAAATCCGTTGGGACTACTTTGATGGCAAGATTAAGCTATCCCGCCTTGACGTCACTCTGAAGATACGAGACCGTCACAAAGTGGCCCGTGTCATCCGAGACCAAGTCCGCGCAGCTCGTAATGCCCGCCTCCTCAGCTTCCGTTCTCAAGGGAAGGCACTGGAGTGCGTAGCCAAAGATCCTGCTAGCCGCCATTTCCTATGCACTGGACGATACACCCGCTTTGCTGATTGGAGGTTTATCCACAAGGCCCGCCTGGACTTGTGCCCCGTCAACGGTGCTAGTTGGCGCCAGCTCAATGACAAGAGATGCAGAGTATGCGGCTATGAACAGGAGACCCTTCCTCATGTCCTGAATGGCTGTACTTTGTTCTCCCAACAATGGACGGAGCGTCACAACAACATCGTGGACCGGATCAAGAAAGCTGCTACAGGACTTAAGAAGCTCGAGATCTTCTCTGAAAATCAGCCTGTAGGAGACTCCACACTTCGACCTGACCTCATCCTCATTGACAGACCAAACCGAAAAGCCTACGTCATTGATGTGACCATTCCTTTTGAAAATCGTGGTCCATCAATGGCGGCGGCTAGGAAGAAGAAGGATGATAAATATGCTCAACTCTGTAATAACTTCAAAAATTTACATGCGTATAAATCTGTATCTTTCCATGCTATTATTGTAGGCTCACTTGGATCATGGGATCCTCTCAATGACAAATTTTTGAAAAAGATATGTGAAAAGGACGTCATTTCCAACTGGCGGCCCATAGCAATCAGCACCACCCTGTACAAAATCTACACCGGACTTGTTGCCGAATCCTTGCGCTCCTGGATGTCCCTACACAACATTTTACACCCCTCACAAAAAGGCTTTACCCCACACGATGGAGTCTTTGAGCATAACTTCTTGCTCCAAGAAATGATGGAAGATGCAAAAATCAACAACAAGGATCTCTGTGGAGCCCTACTGGACTACTCCAATGCCTTCGGAAGCATCCCACATGAGGCCATCTTTCTGTCATTGGAAAACTATGGAGCCGGTCAAGAAGTGATTGACGTCATCAAGGACGTCTACCACCAGTCCACCACATGCGTCATGACCAATGGCTCTGAAACCACCCCCATACCTATCTGCAACGGTGTCAAGCAAGGATGCAAGCTCAGTTCTTGGCTCTTCAATCTTGCCATCAATCCCATCCTTGAACGCCTCCATAAGAAATTTCAAGACCCTGTTGCACTCCCCTCTCCACACGCCACCGCTTACGCTGACGACATTATGCCGCTTGACTCCTCCCACAACCCGGTCACCAACCTTCAAAAAAAGCTCAACTTTATCAACTCTGAGTCAAAAAAAATCTCGCTCCACCTCAACCCCCTAAAGTGCATCTCCTTCCACCTCTCCGGGAGGACACCAGTTGGAATGCGAAATACACAATTCAAAATTAATGGCAACCCTATTCCATCCCTCCTCGACGGTGACACCACTAAATTTCTTGGAAAACCAATTGGGTTCCAGATCGTCAGCGACTACACGGAGCTCAACAATCACATCAACTTTGGCTTTCAACTCCTTCGCTCGCAACTCACCCCCTGGCAGAAGTTGGATGCCCTCAAAACGTTCTTCTACTCTTCTCTAACATTTGGGATGCGGACCACCCAATTCAAAAAAGAGGAGTGGCAAGCTATAGATGACGCCCTCCGACCCGAAATTAAGCAAAATATATATGTACCCAAGAGAGCCTCAAACGAATACCTCTATGGAAGTACTGATGCCGGAGCCCTTGGGATCCCCAATGCAGCTGATGACTCCGACATCTTTGCGATTGACTCCGCATTCAAGCTCCTGACATCACGTGATGACGTCATTACTGTTCTTGCCAAAAAAAGTCTTACCAGAACAGTGGCCGCCAGGATGAAAAAGACGACAGCCACCTGGCCCGAAATTATGTCCTTTCTCTCGGGAAGCAATGCTGGAGCCCTAAACAACAATGAGGGAGGGAACCGATACACCAACATATGGACCCGTGCCCGCTCCGCCTCCTCCCGGCTTAAAATAAAATGGGACTACTTTGAGGAGAAATTCAAACTCTCCCGCCTTGATGCAACTCTAAAAATAGCTCCAGCAACATAGCTGGAGCCAACAACTCCACCGCCGCTGCCTCCAATGTCTCCTCCATCGTGACGTCACCATCCAGATCCAACATGGGGACCACCCCATTCCCGGTACGAAAACACAAGTGTGGATTCACTGGATGCTCCCGGGAGTTCACCAAGAATAGAGCGCTAATGAACCACCTTAGAGACCATGCCATCAAAAAACATAAGAAGGAAGCCATCGCCAAGCTGCCGGTCGGTTCCAAGCTAAAAGGTAAACTCACCAAAAAAGTCATGGGTAAAGTGATGCCCGAGCATAATACTGATGACTCTGAATCTGATCAACAGAACCCCGATACAAGCACCCAAGACCTGGCGGAAGACGAGTATGACAACAACTCCACCCCCACCAGGACCGATGACGAGCTCGAAATCCACAACACCACATTAACTGCGAATTCCTCTACACTTCTTACTCAAAATTCCCCCGTTCACTCAACGCACCATGCCCTACCTGTGACAACTATCCTTCCTCCACCGGATCTGACCTCACTTGTGATCACTCCAACGGATCAAGCCCCACCAGTGAGCATCACCCCCACCCCACCACATCAAGCCTCACCTGTGATCACCACCCCCAATGCACCAATTCAACCCCCACCAGTGACCACCACATCCACTTCACAAGAACACGAATCACAAGTGCTCCACACTTCTCCAGCACCAGCTCAAGTCTCCTCCGCTCACTCCACTCCCGAATCCTTTGTCTCAGCACCCTCAAGTGCCGAATCCACACACCGGATTGAATACCACAACCCTAACCGAGCCAACCCACCCTCCCCATTTCGATTCAACAACTTTGTGCCTCGAAACCTCATTAACGAATATACTCCTGTTAGTGCTCCTTCGCCCACCCTGTGCAGTGAACCTCAACCCGTCCCAAACTCTCAACCCTTAAGCAATTGTGAAAACAACCCACTCCCCAACATCAACAATCATGCAGACAACTCACCCCCTGATACTCTTCAGTCCTCCGCGGGCAGCAATAGTAAAATGGACAATCCAGCTCTGGAGGCCAGGCGGTGTCTCAAGGCACCACTGGTCGAAGGAGTGCGGCTGCCCCCACCTACCTCCCAATTTCCATCGGACACCCCCACCAACTCTCAACAAATCATCCACGGTGACCTACTATCATATATACACCAGGAGCAACTCGCAGCTGGACACAACACAGAAGCTCAAACTCCGTCGAATTCAGCATCCGTGTTCCTACCTTGGTCCTCCGCCACCCACCCTCGGAGCCCCTCACCCCCGTCAAGCATCCTTGACGGCTCATTTAACTTTGACCAATATACTGATATGGTCAACAACCTGGACCATAATGATGACAACATGGGACCTGCACCCATTGAGACTCCCCTTCAACACTCACCACTACCCACCACCACCATAGTCCGCAATGCTCCTCCGCCCGCCAACACCTTACACGCATCACGGGAAGATCTCCAACATCACCAACACCCCTCTGATGGCGAAGACGATGACGACCCTCAACATCTTAACCCCCACCCCCTCCCCCTACCCCCGAACAACCGACCCTCCACCGAGCAGGAGCTCGACTTGATCGACACAGACGACCGCACCGCTGTTCACAACTTTACAGAGGACCTCACCAAAATCTATATTGATCCCACCAGCCCGGAATCATGGTCCGCCTTCGAACTGCTCATGGAAGAGCTCATCAAATGTGCCCAGGATGAAGTGAAACTCCCTGAAGCCCCCACCCAGCGCTCCTCCACATCTGCTCCGGACCCCTCCAACCCTGAACAGATCCAGAAAATATATAGGAGGAACAGAAGAAAAGCCATCCGCCTCATCACTGGCAACGGTGGTGAGCATTGTAAAATCCCAAAAGAAACTGTTTCCGCCCATTTTACCTCCTCCCTCAGCCCTAAGTCCTGTGACTCTGCATTCTATAATGAGGTACCCAGGGCCCCGGACGAAATCACCCTCCCCGAATTCTCAGGAAAACATGTCCGGAACCACCTTGAACGGTGCGAAAATACCGCCCCTGGGGACGACCGTCTTACCTACAATCACTGGCGGAGCCTGGACCCCAGCGGCAAGCTTATCGCTCTAATATGCAATATATGTAGAACCTACCGCCAGATTCCGTCATCCTGGAAGATCTCCAAGACCATCCTCATCTATAAAAAAGGTGATCCTCTAGAAGTCGGCAACTGGAGACCCATCGCCATCAGCCAAACCCTGTATAAGATATACACGGGTCTCGTCGCGGACAGCATCAGATCCTGGATGACTCTCCACAACATCCTCCACCCTTCTCAAAAAGGATTTACCCCACATGATGGAGTTTTTGAGCACAACTTTGTGCTAGAGGAGCTGATGGAGGAAGCGAAAATGGAGAAGAAGGACCTGTGCGGAGCAATGCTGGACTACTCCAATGCCTTTGGCAGCATCCCCCACAAGGCCATCTTCCTCTCCCTAGAACACTATGGAGCCGGTCAGGAGATCATTGACATCGTGAGGGACATCTACCACAACTCCCTAACATCGGTAATGACGAATGACTCCGAAACCAGCCCCATCCCTGTGACCAACGGAGTCAAGCAAGGATGCAAATTGAGCTCCTGGCTCTTCAACTTAGCCATAAACCCCATCCTCCAACGGCTTTATTCCAAGTTTCAAAATCCCACCCTACCCCCCTCCGCTCACGCCACCGCCTACGCCGATGACCTCATGCCACTTGACAACGGTGAAAAAGCCGCCCAGACCTTACAGAAGAAGATCAACTTCATCTACGCTGAATCCAAAAGAATCTCCCTCCTCCTCAATCCGACAAAATGCATCTCATTCCACCTATCCGGCAAATCACCAGTAGGAATGAGGGATACCCGCTTTACCATCAATAGAAGCCCCATCCCAGCTCTACTTGACGGCGAAGCGACGACATTTCTTGGAAAACCCGTCGGATTCCAAGTAGTGAGCAACTACTCCGATCTTGACGCCCATATAAACTTTGGACTGAAAATCCTCCGGTCCCAGCTCACACCATGGCAGAAATTGGACGCTCTTAAAACTTTCTTTTACTCATCCCTGACATTTGCAATGAGGACAACCCAACTAAAGAAAGAAGAGTGGCAAATGATTGATGATGCCCTGCGCCCTGACATCAAGCAGAACATCTTTGTCCCCAAACGTGCTACTAACGAATACCTGTATGGTAGCACCGATGCTGGTGCTCTTGGAATTCCGAATGCGGCCGATGACTCTGACATCTTCGCCATCGACTCCGCATTCAAGCTCCTCACCTCCAGAGATGACGTCATCGTGGACCTAGCCAAGAAGAGCCTTACCCGCACGGTAGCAGCCAGGTTAAAAAAGCCAACTGCTTCATGGACCGAAATTACTGCCTTTCTGTCTGGTGACAATAGTGGATCCTTTCAGAATGCGCTGGGTGGGAACCGTTACTCCAACATCTGGACGAAGGCCCGCTCCGCCTCTACCCGCCTTAAAATTAAATGGGACTGGTTTGAGGACAAGATGAAACTTTCTTGTCGTGACGTCACTCTCAAAATCAAGGACCGCCACAAGGTTGCCCGGGTCATCCGGGATCGGGTTCGGGCTACCCGCAACGCTAAACTACTCGCCTTCCGCAGCCAAGGGAAGGCCCTCGAATGTGTCGCCAAGGACTCCTCCAGCCGCCACTTCTTTGCAACTGGAAGATACACCCGCTTTGCTGATTGGAGATTTATCCACAAAGCCCGGCTGGATCTATGCCCTGTCAACGGTGCTAGCTGGCGCCAGAACCCTGATAAAAGGTGTCGAGTCTGCGGCTACGAGCAGGAGACGCTCCCCCATGTCCTTAACGGTTGCAGCACCTTTTCTCAGCTTTGGACCAAGAGGCACAACCTAATCGTGGAGAGATTGAAAATTGCAGCCACCGGCCGAAACAAGCTCCAAGTCTTCTCCGAAAATCAACCTGTGGGCTCCTCCACCCTCCGCCCTGACCTCATCCTTGTTGACAGCGTCAAACGTAAGGCTTATGTCATCGATGTGACCATCCCATTTGAAAATCGTGGTCCATCGATGGCGGCAGCCAGGAAAAAGAAGGAAGATAAGTACGCCGAGCTCTGTCAACAATTCAAGTCACAACATGCCTACAACACAGTAACATTCCATGCTATTATAGTAGGTACCTTAGGGTCATGGGACCCAGCCAATGATAAGTTTTTAAAAAGTATATGTGCCAAATCATACCTTTCTATGTTCAAAAGATTATGTGTATCTGATGTAATTTCCATTTCCCGTGATATATATGTGAATTTCATGTCCAGTGCTTACCGTAACCATGCCTAGTCTACTTATAATACACTGATTACTTCACACAATTTTTGCCATCTGGCTACTTATGTACATATGATGTTTATTTTATATGACTGATTTTCAATATTGTATTCTTCCAAATCTGTCTATACTTAATTACTACGATACCTACATTTTGACTCGGATTCCTACAATCCCCCAATTGTACTCAATAATTGATATGCTCATGTTTTCAATATTGTATTCTTGTAAACTCTTTTTTTTATACTACTACTATTATTATTATATGCTTCTACTTGACATGCTGATCTAATTAATTTTTCGTCGTTACAATTATTTTCTATATAATAACTCCATAAAATGAACTTAATTTAAAAATTTAATATTCTGAATAAATCAATCTGTTCTTATCAGCTTAATCTCTGGTATGCTTGGAATTTCCAAGCTCTCAAGATTAAACTTATTTTTGGAAATAGGGACGTTTGGATGTTTACATCCGACGACCCACGGGTTGACTCAGCATTGCAGTACAGCTGAGTTCGGCCCACCAAACAAAACAAAATCATACAGCAGTGAAATCTACAGGATTTACTAAGTCAAATCTGGTTATAAGGGATCCGGATGTAAGGGAAATCCGGCTTAACGGGACAGTTTTAAAATATTTGGAGCCAGCCTATGAGCACCACCCTGTACAAAATATACACGGGACTAGTCGCCGACTGCCTTCGCTCCTGGATGACGACCAACAACATTCTACACCCATCGCAGAAACGCTTTACCCCCCATGATGGGGTCTTCGAACACAACTTCTTGTCAATGTCAATGGACTTCTCTTCAATCAACAAATACTACGTTCTCAGCTGGCTCCGTGGCAAAAGCTCGACGCACTAAAGACGTTCTTCTACTCCCAGCTCACTTTTGCTATGAGGACAACCCAGTTCAAAAAGGAGGAATGGCAGCTCATTGACGACACCCTCAGGCCAGAGATCAAGCGCAACATATTCGTCCCTCCTCGTGCCTCCAACGAATACCTATATGGAAGTGCTGAGGCTGGTGGACTTGGTATTCCTAATGCTGCTGATGACTCCGACATCTTCGCTATTGACTCTGCGTTTAAGCTTCTGACGTCACCAGATGAAGTTATCGAGGACTTGGCAAAGAAAAGTCTTTCCCGCACAGTGGCCGCACGCTTAAAGACATCCTTGGTAGAATGGCCCGAGATCACCGCATTTCTCTCTGGAGCTAAACATGGATCCTTTCAGAATTGTGAGGGAGGGAACCGTTACTCCAACATATGGACTCGTGCTCGCTCCGCCTCCACCCGCTTAAAAATCCGTTGGGACTACTTTGATGGCAAGATTAAGCTATCCCGCCTTGACGTCACTCTGAAGATACGAGACCGTCACAAAGTGGCCCGTGTCATCCGAGACCAAGTCCGCGCAGCTCGTAATGCCCGCCTCCTCAGCTTCCGTTCTCAAGGGAAGGCACTGGAGTGCGTAGCCAAAGATCCTGCTAGCCGCCATTTCCTATGCACTGGACGATACACCCGCTTTGCTGATTGGAGGTTTATCCACAAGGCCCGCCTGGACTTGTGCCCCGTCAACGGTGCTAGTTGGCGCCAGCTCAATGACAAGAGATGCAGAGTATGCGGCTATGAACAGGAGACCCTTCCTCATGTCCTGAATGGCTGTACTTTGTTCTCCCAACAATGGACGGAGCGTCACAACAACATCGTGGACCGGATCAAGAAAGCTGCTACAGGACTTAAGAAGCTCGAGATCTTCTCTGAAAATCAGCCTGTAGGAGACTCCACACTTCGACCTGACCTCATCCTCATTGACAGACCAAACCGAAAAGCCTACGTCATTGATGTGACCATTCCTTTTGAAAATCGTGGTCCATCAATGGCGGCGGCTAGGAAGAAGAAGGATGATAAATATGCTCAACTCTGTAATAACTTCAAAAATTTACATGCGTATAAATCTGTATCTTTCCATGCTATTATTGTAGGCTCACTTGGATCATGGGATCCTCTCAATGACAAATTTTTGAAAAAGATATGTGAAAAGGACGTCATTTCCAACTGGCGGCCCATAGCAATCAGCACCACCCTGTACAAAATCTACACCGGACTTGTTGCCGAATCCTTGCGCTCCTGGATGTCCCTACACAACATTTTACACCCCTCACAAAAAGGCTTTACCCCACACGATGGAGTCTTTGAGCATAACTTCTTGCTCCAAGAAATGATGGAAGATGCAAAAATCAACAACAAGGATCTCTGTGGAGCCCTACTGGACTACTCCAATGCCTTCGGAAGCATCCCACATGAGGCCATCTTTCTGTCATTGGAAAACTATGGAGCCGGTCAAGAAGTGATTGACGTCATCAAGGACGTCTACCACCAGTCCACCACATGCGTCATGACCAATGGCTCTGAAACCACCCCCATACCTATCTGCAACGGTGTCAAGCAAGGATGCAAGCTCAGTTCTTGGCTCTTCAATCTTGCCATCAATCCCATCCTTGAACGCCTCCATAAGAAATTTCAAGACCCTGTTGCACTCCCCTCTCCACACGCCACCGCTTACGCTGACGACATTATGCCGCTTGACTCCTCCCACAACCCGGTCACCAACCTTCAAAAAAAGCTCAACTTTATCAACTCTGAGTCAAAAAAAATCTCGCTCCACCTCAACCCCCTAAAGTGCATCTCCTTCCACCTCTCCGGGAGGACACCAGTTGGAATGCGAAATACACAATTCAAAATTAATGGCAACCCTATTCCATCCCTCCTCGACGGTGACACCACTAAATTTCTTGGAAAACCAATTGGGTTCCAGATCGTCAGCGACTACACGGAGCTCAACAATCACATCAACTTTGGCTTTCAACTCCTTCGCTCGCAACTCACCCCCTGGCAGAAGTTGGATGCCCTCAAAACGTTCTTCTACTCTTCTCTAACATTTGGGATGCGGACCACCCAATTCAAAAAAGAGGAGTGGCAAGCTATAGATGACGCCCTCCGACCCGAAATTAAGCAAAATATATATGTACCCAAGAGAGCCTCAAACGAATACCTCTATGGAAGTACTGATGCCGGAGCCCTTGGGATCCCCAATGCAGCTGATGACTCCGACATCTTTGCGATTGACTCCGCATTCAAGCTCCTGACATCACGTGATGACGTCATTACTGTTCTTGCCAAAAAAAGTCTTACCAGAACAGTGGCCGCCAGGATGAAAAAGACGACAGCCACCTGGCCCGAAATTATGTCCTTTCTCTCGGGAAGCAATGCTGGAGCCCTAAACAACAATGAGGGAGGGAACCGATACACCAACATATGGACCCGTGCCCGCTCCGCCTCCTCCCGGCTTAAAATAAAATGGGACTACTTTGAGGAGAAATTCAAACTCTCCCGCCTTGATGCAACTCTAAAAATAGCTCCAGCAACATAGCTGGAGCCAACAACTCCACCGCCGCTGCCTCCAATGTCTCCTCCATCGTGACGTCACCATCCAGATCCAACATGGGGACCACCCCATTCCCGGTACGAAAACACAAGTGTGGATTCACTGGATGCTCCCGGGAGTTCACCAAGAATAGAGCGCTAATGAACCACCTTAGAGACCATGCCATCAAAAAACATAAGAAGGAAGCCATCGCCAAGCTGCCGGTCGGTTCCAAGCTAAAAGGTAAACTCACCAAAAAAGTCATGGGTAAAGTGATGCCCGAGCATAATACTGATGACTCTGAATCTGATCAACAGAACCCCGATACAAGCACCCAAGACCTGGCGGAAGACGAGTATGACAACAACTCCACCCCCACCAGGACCGATGACGAGCTCGAAATCCACAACACCACATTAACTGCGAATTCCTCTACACTTCTTACTCAAAATTCCCCCGTTCACTCAACGCACCATGCCCTACCTGTGACAACTATCCTTCCTCCACCGGATCTGACCTCACTTGTGATCACTCCAACGGATCAAGCCCCACCAGTGAGCATCACCCCCACCCCACCACATCAAGCCTCACCTGTGATCACCACCCCCAATGCACCAATTCAACCCCCACCAGTGACCACCACATCCACTTCACAAGAACACGAATCACAAGTGCTCCACACTTCTCCAGCACCAGCTCAAGTCTCCTCCGCTCACTCCACTCCCGAATCCTTTGTCTCAGCACCCTCAAGTGCCGAATCCACACACCGGATTGAATACCACAACCCTAACCGAGCCAACCCACCCTCCCCATTTCGATTCAACAACTTTGTGCCTCGAAACCTCATTAACGAATATACTCCTGTTAGTGCTCCTTCGCCCACCCTGTGCAGTGAACCTCAACCCGTCCCAAACTCTCAACCCTTAAGCAATTGTGAAAACAACCCACTCCCCAACATCAACAATCATGCAGACAACTCACCCCCTGATACTCTTCAGTCCTCCGCGGGCAGCAATAGTAAAATGGACAATCCAGCTCTGGAGGCCAGGCGGTGTCTCAAGGCACCACTGGTCGAAGGAGTGCGGCTGCCCCCACCTACCTCCCAATTTCCATCGGACACCCCCACCAACTCTCAACAAATCATCCACGGTGACCTACTATCATATATACACCAGGAGCAACTCGCAGCTGGACACAACACAGAAGCTCAAACTCCGTCGAATTCAGCATCCGTGTTCCTACCTTGGTCCTCCGCCACCCACCCTCGGAGCCCCTCACCCCCGTCAAGCATCCTTGACGGCTCATTTAACTTTGACCAATATACTGATATGGTCAACAACCTGGACCATAATGATGACAACATGGGACCTGCACCCATTGAGACTCCCCTTCAACACTCACCACTACCCACCACCACCATAGTCCGCAATGCTCCTCCGCCCGCCAACACCTTACACGCATCACGGGAAGATCTCCAACATCACCAACACCCCTCTGATGGCGAAGACGATGACGACCCTCAACATCTTAACCCCCACCCCCTCCCCCTACCCCCGAACAACCGACCCTCCACCGAGCAGGAGCTCGACTTGATCGACACAGACGACCGCACCGCTGTTCACAACTTTACAGAGGACCTCACCAAAATCTATATTGATCCCACCAGCCCGGAATCATGGTCCGCCTTCGAACTGCTCATGGAAGAGCTCATCAAATGTGCCCAGGATGAAGTGAAACTCCCTGAAGCCCCCACCCAGCGCTCCTCCACATCTGCTCCGGACCCCTCCAACCCTGAACAGATCCAGAAAATATATAGGAGGAACAGAAGAAAAGCCATCCGCCTCATCACTGGCAACGGTGGTGAGCATTGTAAAATCCCAAAAGAAACTGTTTCCGCCCATTTTACCTCCTCCCTCAGCCCTAAGTCCTGTGACTCTGCATTCTATAATGAGGTACCCAGGGCCCCGGACGAAATCACCCTCCCCGAATTCTCAGGAAAACATGTCCGGAACCACCTTGAACGGTGCGAAAATACCGCCCCTGGGGACGACCGTCTTACCTACAATCACTGGCGGAGCCTGGACCCCAGCGGCAAGCTTATCGCTCTAATATGCAATATATGTAGAACCTACCGCCAGATTCCGTCATCCTGGAAGATCTCCAAGACCATCCTCATCTATAAAAAAGGTGATCCTCTAGAAGTCGGCAACTGGAGACCCATCGCCATCAGCCAAACCCTGTATAAGATATACACGGGTCTCGTCGCGGACAGCATCAGATCCTGGATGACTCTCCACAACATCCTCCACCCTTCTCAAAAAGGATTTACCCCACATGATGGAGTTTTTGAGCACAACTTTGTGCTAGAGGAGCTGATGGAGGAAGCGAAAATGGAGAAGAAGGACCTGTGCGGAGCAATGCTGGACTACTCCAATGCCTTTGGCAGCATCCCCCACAAGGCCATCTTCCTCTCCCTAGAACACTATGGAGCCGGTCAGGAGATCATTGACATCGTGAGGGACATCTACCACAACTCCCTAACATCGGTAATGACGAATGACTCCGAAACCAGCCCCATCCCTGTGACCAACGGAGTCAAGCAAGGATGCAAATTGAGCTCCTGGCTCTTCAACTTAGCCATAAACCCCATCCTCCAACGGCTTTATTCCAAGTTTCAAAATCCCACCCTACCCCCCTCCGCTCACGCCACCGCCTACGCCGATGACCTCATGCCACTTGACAACGGTGAAAAAGCCGCCCAGACCTTACAGAAGAAGATCAACTTCATCTACGCTGAATCCAAAAGAATCTCCCTCCTCCTCAATCCGACAAAATGCATCTCATTCCACCTATCCGGCAAATCACCAGTAGGAATGAGGGATACCCGCTTTACCATCAATAGAAGCCCCATCCCAGCTCTACTTGACGGCGAAGCGACGACATTTCTTGGAAAACCCGTCGGATTCCAAGTAGTGAGCAACTACTCCGATCTTGACGCCCATATAAACTTTGGACTGAAAATCCTCCGGTCCCAGCTCACACCATGGCAGAAATTGGACGCTCTTAAAACTTTCTTTTACTCATCCCTGACATTTGCAATGAGGACAACCCAACTAAAGAAAGAAGAGTGGCAAATGATTGATGATGCCATGCGCCCTGACATCAAGCAGAACATCTTTGTCCCCAAACGTGCTACTAACGAATACCTGTATGGTAGCACCGATGCTGGTGCTCTTGGAATTCCGAATGCGGCCGATGACTCTGACATCTTCGCCATCGACTCCGCATTCAAGCTCCTCACCTCCAGAGATGACGTCATCGTGGACCTAGCCAAGAAGAGCCTTACCCGCACGGTAGCAGCCAGGTTAAAAAAGCCAACTGCTTCATGGACCGAAATTACTGCCTTTCTGTCTGGTGACAATAGTGGATCCTTTCAGAATGCGCTGGGTGGGAACCGTTACTCCAACATCTGGACGAAGGCCCGCTCCGCCTCTACCCGCCTTAAAATTAAATGGGACTGGTTTGAGGACAAGATGAAACTTTCTTGTCGTGACGTCACTCTCAAAATCAAGGACCGCCACAAGGTTGCCCGGGTCATCCGGGATCGGGTTCGGGCTACCCGCAACGCTAAACTACTCGCCTTCCGCAGCCAAGGGAAGGCCCTCGAATGTGTCGCCAAGGACTCCTCCAGCCGCCACTTCTTTGCAACTGGAAGATACACCCGCTTTGCTGATTGGAGATTTATCCACAAAGCCCGGCTGGATCTATGCCCTGTCAACGGTGCTAGCTGGCGCCAGAACCCTGATAAAAGGTGTCGAGTCTGCGGCTACGAGCAGGAGACGCTCCCCCATGTCCTTAACGGTTGCAGCACCTTCTCTCAGCTTTGGACCAAGAGGCACAACCTAATCGTGGAGAGATTGAAAATTGCAGCCACCGGCCGAAACAAGCTCCAAGTCTTCTCCGAAAATCAACCTGTGGGCTCCTCCACCCTCCGCCCTGACCTCATCCTTGTTGACAGCGTCAAACGTAAGGCTTATGTCATCGATGTGACCATCCCATTTGAAAATCGTGGTCCATCGATGGCGGCAGCCAGGAAAAAGAAAGAAGATAAGTACGCCGAGCTCTGTCAACAATTCAAGTCACAACATGCCTACAACACAGTAACATTCCATGCTATTATAGTAGGTACCTTAGGGTCATGGGACCCAGCCAATGATAAGTTTTTAAAAAGTATATGTGCCAAATCATACCTTTCTATGTTCAAAAGATTATGTGTATCTGATGTAATTTCCATTTCCCGTGATATATATGTGAATTTCATGTCCAGTGCTTACCGTAACCATGCCTAGTCTACTTATAATACACTGATTACTTCACACAATTTTTGCCATCTGGCTACTTATGTACATATGATGTTTATTTTATATGACTGATTTTCAATATTGTATTCTTCCAAATCTGTCTATACTTAATTACTACGATACCTACATTTTGACTCGGATTCCTACAATCCCCCAATTGTACTCAATAATTGATATGCTCATGTTTTCAATATTGTATTCTTGTAAACTCTTTTTTTTTATACTACTACTATTATTATTATATGCTTCTACTTGACATGCTGATCTAATTAATTTTTCGTCGTTACAATTATTTTCTATATAATAACTCCATAAAATGAACTTAATTTAAAAATTTAATATTCTGAATAAATCAATCTGTTCTTATCAGCTTAATCTCTGGTATGCTTGGAATTTCCAAGCTCTCAAGATTAAACTTATTTTTGGAAATAGGGACGTTTGGATGTTTACATCCGACGACCCACGGGTTGACTCAGCATTGCAGTACAGCTGAGTTCGGCCCACCAAACAAAACAAAATCATACAGCAGTGAAATCTACAGGATTTACTAAGTCAAATCTGGTTATAAGGGATCCGGATGTAAGGGAAATCCGGCTTAACGGGACAGTTTTAAAATATTTGGAGCCAGCCTATGAGCACCACCCTGTACAAAATATACACGGGACTAGTCGCCGACTGCCTTCGCTCCTGGATGACGACCAACAACATTCTACACCCATCGCAGAAACGCTTTACCCCCCATGATGGGGTCTTCGAACACAACTTCTTGTCAATGTCAATGGACTTCTCTTCAATCAACAAATACTACGTTCTCAGCTGGCTCCGTGGCAAAAGCTCGACGCACTAAAGACGTTCTTCTACTCCCAGCTCACTTTTGCTATGAGGACAACCCAGTTCAAAAAGGAGGAATGGCAGCTCATTGACGACACCCTCAGGCCAGAGATCAAGCGCAACATATTCGTCCCTCCTCGTGCCTCCAACGAATACCTATATGGAAGTGCTGAGGCTGGTGGACTTGGTATTCCTAATGCTGCTGATGACTCCGACATCTTCGCTATTGACTCTGCGTTTAAGCTTCTGACGTCACCAGATGAAGTTATCGAGGACTTGGCAAAGAAAAGTCTTTCCCGCACAGTGGCCGCACGCTTAAAGACATCCTTGGTAGAATGGCCCGAGATCACCGCATTTCTCTCTGGAGCTAAACATGGATCCTTTCAGAATTGTGAGGGAGGGAACCGTTACTCCAACATATGGACTCGTGCTCGCTCCGCCTCCACCCGCTTAAAAATCCGTTGGGACTACTTTGATGGCAAGATTAAGCTATCCCGCCTTGACGTCACTCTGAAGATACGAGACCGTCACAAAGTGGCCCGTGTCATCCGAGACCAAGTCCGCGCAGCTCGTAATGCCCGCCTCCTCAGCTTCCGTTCTCAAGGGAAGGCACTGGAGTGCGTAGCCAAAGATCCTGCTAGCCGCCATTTCCTATGCACTGGACGATACACCCGCTTTGCTGATTGGAGGTTTATCCACAAGGCCCGCCTGGACTTGTGCCCCGTCAACGGTGCTAGTTGGCGCCAGCTCAATGACAAGAGATGCAGAGTATGCGGCTATGAACAGGAGACCCTTCCTCATGTCCTGAATGGCTGTACTTTGTTCTCCCAACAATGGACGGAGCGTCACAACAACATCGTGGACCGGATCAAGAAAGCTGCTACAGGACTTAAGAAGCTCGAGATCTTCTCTGAAAATCAGCCTGTAGGAGACTCCACACTTCGACCTGACCTCATCCTCATTGACAGACCAAACCGAAAAGCCTACGTCATTGATGTGACCATTCCTTTTGAAAATCGTGGTCCATCAATGGCGGCGGCTAGGAAGAAGAAGGATGATAAATATGCTCAACTCTGTAATAACTTCAAAAATTTACATGCGTATAAATCTGTATCTTTCCATGCTATTATTGTAGGCTCACTTGGATCATGGGATCCTCTCAATGACAAATTTTTGAAAAAGATATGTGAAAAGGACGTCATTTCCAACTGGCGGCCCATAGCAATCAGCACCACCCTGTACAAAATCTACACCGGACTTGTTGCCGAATCCTTGCGCTCCTGGATGTCCCTACACAACATTTTACACCCCTCACAAAAAGGCTTTACCCCACACGATGGAGTCTTTGAGCATAACTTCTTGCTCCAAGAAATGATGGAAGATGCAAAAATCAACAACAAGGATCTCTGTGGAGCCCTACTGGACTACTCCAATGCCTTCGGAAGCATCCCACATGAGGCCATCTTTCTGTCATTGGAAAACTATGGAGCCGGTCAAGAAGTGATTGACGTCATCAAGGACGTCTACCACCAGTCCACCACATGCGTCATGACCAATGGCTCTGAAACCACCCCCATACCTATCTGCAACGGTGTCAAGCAAGGATGCAAGCTCAGTTCTTGGCTCTTCAATCTTGCCATCAATCCCATCCTTGAACGCCTCCATAAGAAATTTCAAGACCCTGTTGCACTCCCCTCTCCACACGCCACCGCTTACGCTGACGACATTATGCCGCTTGACTCCTCCCACAACCCGGTCACCAACCTTCAAAAAAAGCTCAACTTTATCAACTCTGAGTCAAAAAAAATCTCGCTCCACCTCAACCCCCTAAAGTGCATCTCCTTCCACCTCTCCGGGAGGACACCAGTTGGAATGCGAAATACACAATTCAAAATTAATGGCAACCCTATTCCATCCCTCCTCGACGGTGACACCACTAAATTTCTTGGAAAACCAATTGGGTTCCAGATCGTCAGCGACTACACGGAGCTCAACAATCACATCAACTTTGGCTTTCAACTCCTTCGCTCGCAACTCACCCCCTGGCAGAAGTTGGATGCCCTCAAAACGTTCTTCTACTCTTCTCTAACATTTGGGATGCGGACCACCCAATTCAAAAAAGAGGAGTGGCAAGCTATAGATGACGCCCTCCGACCCGAAATTAAGCAAAATATATATGTACCCAAGAGAGCCTCAAACGAATACCTCTATGGAAGTACTGATGCCGGAGCCCTTGGGATCCCCAATGCAGCTGATGACTCCGACATCTTTGCGATTGACTCCGCATTCAAGCTCCTGACATCACGTGATGACGTCATTACTGTTCTTGCCAAAAAAAGTCTTACCAGAACAGTGGCCGCCAGGATGAAAAAGACGACAGCCACCTGGCCCGAAATTATGTCCTTTCTCTCGGGAAGCAATGCTGGAGCCCTAAACAACAATGAGGGAGGGAACCGATACACCAACATATGGACCCGTGCCCGCTCCGCCTCCTCCCGGCTTAAAATAAAATGGGACTACTTTGAGGAGAAATTCAAACTCTCCCGCCTTGATGCAACTCTAAAAATAAAGGACCGCCACAAGGTTGCCAGGGTCATCCGGGACCAAATTCGAGGATCTCGGAACTCCAAACTGCTAAGCTATAGAGCTCAAGGAAAGGCTCTGGAATGTGTTGCTAAGGACTCCTCCAGCCGTCACTTCCTCAATACTGGGCGATACACCCGTTTCGCAGACTGGAGGTTCATCCACAAGGCTCGTCTGGATCTCTGTCCTGTGAATGGAGCCAGCTGGAGACAAGATGCTGACAAGAGATGCAGAATATGTGGGTACGACCAGGAGACTCTACCACATGTCCTTAACAGCTGTCCCTCCTTCTCCCAACTCTGGATGGAACGACACAACGCTATAGTGGATCGCATCAAAAAAGCTGCTACAGGGCTACACAAGCTGGAAATCTTCTCCGAAAACCAGACCGTTGGAAGCTCCACCCTCCGCCCTGACCTGATACTCGTCGACCCCCGCTCCCGAAAAGCCTTCATCATTGATGTAACCATCCCCTTTGAAAATCGTGGTTCATCAATGGAAGCTGCCCGGAAGAAGAAAGACGACAAGTACGCCGAACTATGTAACCAATTTAAATCTTTACATGCCTATAATTCCGTTACATTTCATGCCATTATTATTTGTAGCCTGGGGTCATGGGATCCAAAGAATGATAAATTTTTAAAACGTATTTGTGCCAAATCATACTTATCTATGTTCAAAAGGCTATGTGTCTCCGATGTTATATCAAAATCCCGTGACTTATATGTGAAATTTATGTCCAAGGCTAATCAAAATAGGAACTAGTCTAACTATACAAGTACCTTAAAATATTGCCACCTGGCTACTTATGTATTTACTTAACTTATATTTTTATACATGACTTCATTATTGTATTCTTCCCAATCTTTCTCAATTATCATGCAATATCGCAATTTGACACGGATTCCTACAATCCTTAATGTATTATATATGACATGTACATGTTTTAATTATTGTATTCTTGGAATCTTTCGATTTAACCCTGCAATTACCAACCCATTTATTTTTGGTATTACTTCTTGACATGCTGATTCAATGCTTACTATTTGATACAATCACTCTCATTTATGCACTCCATGTAATTAAACTTATTTAACAATTTAATATTTTGAATGAATAAATCTGTTCTTATCAGCTTAATCTCTGGTATGCTTGGAATTTCCAAGCTCTCAAGATTAAACTTATTTTTGGAAATAGGGACGTTTGGATGTTTACATCCGACGACCCACGGGTTGACTCAGCATTGCAGTACAGCTGAGTTCGGCCCACCAAACAAAACAAAATCATACAGCAGTGAAATCTACAGGATTTACTAAGTCAAATCTGGTTATAAGGGATCCGGATGTAAGGGAAATCCGGCTTAACGGGACAGTTTTAAAATATTTGGAGCCAGCCTATGAGCACCACCCTGTACAAAATATACACGGGACTAGTCGCCGACTGCCTTCGCTCCTGGATGACGACCAACAACATTCTACACCCATCGCAGAAACGCTTTACCCCCCATGATGGGGTCTTCGAACACAACTTCTTGTCAATGTCAATGGACTTCTCTTCAATCAACAAATACTACGTTCTCAGCTGGCTCCGTGGCAAAAGCTCGACGCACTAAAGACGTTCTTCTACTCCCAGCTCACTTTTGCTATGAGGACAACCCAGTTCAAAAAGGAGGAATGGCAGCTCATTGACGACACCCTCAGGCCAGAGATCAAGCGCAACATATTCGTCCCTCCTCGTGCCTCCAACGAATACCTATATGGAAGTGCTGAGGCTGGTGGACTTGGTATTCCTAATGCTGCTGATGACTCCGACATCTTCGCTATTGACTCTGCGTTTAAGCTTCTGACGTCACCAGATGAAGTTATCGAGGACTTGGCAAAGAAAAGTCTTTCCCGCACAGTGGCCGCACGCTTAAAGACATCCTTGGTAGAATGGCCCGAGATCACCGCATTTCTCTCTGGAGCTAAACATGGATCCTTTCAGAATTGTGAGGGAGGGAACCGTTACTCCAACATATGGACTCGTGCTCGCTCCGCCTCCACCCGCTTAAAAATCCGTTGGGACTACTTTGATGGCAAGATTAAGCTATCCCGCCTTGACGTCACTCTGAAGATACGAGACCGTCACAAAGTGGCCCGTGTCATCCGAGACCAAGTCCGCGCAGCTCGTAATGCCCGCCTCCTCAGCTTCCGTTCTCAAGGGAAGGCACTGGAGTGCGTAGCCAAAGATCCTGCTAGCCGCCATTTCCTATGCACTGGACGATACACCCGCTTTGCTGATTGGAGGTTTATCCACAAGGCCCGCCTGGACTTGTGCCCCGTCAACGGTGCTAGTTGGCGCCAGCTCAATGAAAAGAGATGCAGAGTATGCGGCTATGAACAGGAGACCCTTCCTCATGTCCTGAATGGCTGTACTTTGTTCTCCCAACAATGGACGGAGCGTCACAACAACATCGTGGACCGGATCAAGAAAGCTGCTACAGGACTTAAGAAGCTCGAGATCTTCTCTGAAAATCAGCCTGTAGGAGACTCCACACTTCGACCTGACCTCATCCTCATTGACAGACCAAACCGAAAAGCCTACGTCATTGATGTGACCATTCCTTTTGAAAATCGTGGTCCATCAATGGCGGCGGCTAGGAAGAAGAAGGATGATAAATATGCTCAACTCTGTAATAACTTCAAAAATTTACATGCGTATAAATCTGTATCTTTCCATGCTATTATTGTAGGCTCACTTGGATCATGGGATCCTCTCAATGACAAATTTTTGAAAAAGATATGTGCCAAATCGTACCTTAATATGTTTAAGCGCTTATGTGTATCTGATGTCATTTCTAAGTCACGTGATATTTATGTATCATTCATGTCCAAGGCAATGAATCGCGATTAATTTATTATATTTTTATATACATGACATAACCTCAATTTTAACCTACAAACAAATACATACATATAAGACTTATAGGTTTCTACAACCTCAATTGTAAACACATGTGATATTTTTGATGTTTTAATTATTGTATTCTTCAACATCTTTCTATACGAATTTATTAATATACTGAACTTCTTTGATTATGCTTATGTATATCTATGACTTGATGACCTATGTCTTCATTACAGTATTCTTTGTACTTGTGTATACCTATATGCTCATATAGCAAACCAAAATTAATTTTGATCTCATATGTAATTTTATTTTTCAATTGACATGCTGATTATTTTCTATTATAATACAATTTCTCTATGTAATTAATCTCATATAATTGTCCCTACCTATTAATTAACATTGTGAATAAAAACAATCTGTTCTTATCAGCTTAATCTCTGGTATGCTTGGAATTTCCAAGCTCTCAAGATTAAACTTATTTTTGGAAATAGGGACGTTTGGATGTTTACATCCGACGACCCACGGGTTGACTCAGCATTGCAGTACAGCTGAGTTCGGCCCACCAAACAAAACAAAATCATACAGCAGTGAAATCTACAGGATTTACTAAGTCAAATCTGGTTATAAGGGATCCGGATGTAAGGGAAATCCGGCTTAACGGGACAGTTTTAAAATATTTGGAGCCAGCCTATGAGCACCACCCTGTACAAAATATACACGGGACTAGTCGCCGACTGCCTTCGCTCCATCGCTTCTCGGCCTTTTGGCTAAGATCACGCGGTTAAATTCCGCGCGAGGCGACCTCTCCTGACCTATAATTTGACCTTGAAAACCGAAAAAACCTACCACTTGTGAGTGCACCTGGCTTGTCTGGGAATTTACATCCCACATCTTCCTTCCAATCTGCCACCTTTGATGTGCTACTGGCTTGCCTGGTCTCTCGAAGTCTCCATCTCAAACCCTCAAAATACTCATCCCCACGGAAGAAAATACGCTCCTGACCAGCTCTGGCCCACTTACATAAATTACCTGAGTTAAAAATAATTGACCTAATTACATTGATTTTTATTTTTTCAACTGAGTCCATCCCCAGTACTCGGCCTAGTTCCATGTGAATCCAGCCTGACGTACAAACCATCTCCAGCCGTCCATTTCATCAAGCTTCACCTACTTCCTGGAGAAATAGACTGTAAGCTATCGAAATTCTCCACCGGACGCAAGATGTTCTCCCTCACCCCCCACCCCATGGACTCTCCTTCATTTTACACCACCTTACTCCGCCATGGAAATACAGCCACCCTGACGTTTCCTTTCCAAAGGAAATTCAAATGCAGTGAGCGAAAATGCAAGAAAACCTGGTCCTGCCAACAATGGACCCGGTCCTACCAACTATACGTTAAGCATATGGAGCAGGACCACAAAATCAAGATATCCACCAACCTGAGGAAGTGCAGACTCTGCGACAACATCATCACCCACCCCCAACCGACCAAACACGCTGCCAGCTGCCAAGGACCCAACTCACCCCCTCCTCCACCGGCGACTACTACTGCTCCACATGCTCCTCCACCACCACCGGAGCCCAGCCAGCCTCCACCACCCCTGGAGCCCAATCAACCTCCCACCAATGTCTCAATCACTGGAGTGGAAGCAGATGTGGATACAGAAAATGAGGAAGACAACTCTCCAGTGCCTCCCAGAATCTCTCGCCCCCTCTGGACCACCACTGGCGCCACCCCCATCATTACCATCATCATCCCTGCCTCCACTACATTCCAATGCAGTATTGAGGACTGTGACGCCAGATTCGAGAATAAAGTGTGGACTTCATCCCTCCAGAGCCTTCGTAAACACATCCACAATGTCCATGACACCCCCCAAACCTCATATGATACCCATAAAGTGTGTGTCAGGTGTCAAGGCATCATTACTGAAAAGCAAATATGGAGACATACTCAGAAGTGCAGAGCTACACTCCACCTCGAGCCAAACTTACCCGGAGCCCACCAGGGCCTCACCCCCTCCTCCACCCATTCATCTTCCTCAAGTGACAGTGACAGTGACTACTCCCCCACCCCTGAAAAGAAACACAAATGCCCCATCAGAAACTGCTCCAGGGAGTTCACGAATAAAACAGCTCTGAGAAATCACCTCAGAGACCATACCACAAAGAAGAGGAAGGCAGAAGCCATCGCAAAACTTCCCGCCGCTTCCCACCTGAAACATGTTCTTACTAAAAAGATCAAGGGCAAAGCAGTGCCCGAAATTGAAGAGGAGCAATCTGATTCGGATCTGCAAAACCACGACGCGAACAATCAGGACCTAGCCGAAGACGAGTACGAGGATAACTCCACCCCCACCAGGACCGACGACGAGATTGAGTTTATCAACGTCACATTAACCGCAACCACCCCCTTACCACAAGCTCAAGCCCCAAACACCACCTTACCCCAATCTCAAACCCCAACTACCCACTCCTCTACCCCCACCCCTCCAGGCAGTGAACCTCACGAGAATAATGCACTCCTAAACCCAAACCAAGCCAATCCTCCCTCACCCTTCCGGAGCTGCTCACGTATGCAACGTCGAGTTCTCAGCTTTCGTAGTCTCGAAAATACCCCAACCAATAACACTCCTATAAACCCACCCCCTGCACCTTCACACCCACAACAAGGCAGCGATAGTAAAATGGACGATCCAGCTCTGAAGGCCAGGCGGTGTCTCAAGGCACCACTGGCTAAAGGAGTGCAGCTGCCCACCCACCCCTCGCAAGCAACACCAGCTACCCCTGCACACCCTCAACCAGTTACAAACAATGACCTACTCTCATACTTACACCGTGAGACACTCGCACCGGTACAAAGCACCACCGCCCAGTCCTCCGGAAGCCCCGATTCCATCTTCCTCCCTTGGACACCATCGGCCCAGCCCCGAAGCCCGTCACCACCATCAAGCATCTCACATGACTCGTTCGACTTCAACCAATATACTAACATGGTTGACAACCTCGCTGAGCTTGAACGCAGCTTTGAAGCCAGGCCGATCAACATCCCTCTCCAACCTACTTCTACACCTCCCAGCCCCACACCTCAAACAAGGGATGAAAACCGCGATGCAGAGTCCAGCACCAACAATACATCACAGGAAGAACCCACCGCACACGATCAACCCCTTAGTGATGAAGAGAACGTCAACAATCCTTCACCCTCCAACCCCCTCCCCCTACCCCCGAACAACCGACCCTCCACCGAGCAGGAGCTCGATCTCATTAACACGGACGATCGGACCGCCGTTCACGACTTTATGGAGGATCTAACTAGACTCTACAATGAACCATGCTCACAAAAATCCTGGGATGCCTTCGAAGTTCTCCTTGAGGACCTCATCCTGTGCGCCCAAGCTGAAGTTCACCTCCCTGAAGCCCCCATAGAACGCTCCTCCTCCTCCACCCCCGACCCTACAAACCCCGAACAAATCCAAAAAATGTATAGACGGAATCGAAGAAAAGCCATCCGGCTCATCACAGGCAATGGTGGTGAGTACTGCACCATCCCCAAAGAATCCGTCTCTGAATACTTCACCGAATCTTACACATCCAAACCCTGTGATCCAAATTTCTACGACAATGTACCTAGAGCCCCCGACGAAATTGTCCTCCCCGAATTCACCGGTGACCATGTTCAAAACCATCTCAAGAAGTGTGAAAATACAGCACCAGGGGGAGACCGGCTCACCTACCACCACTGGAGAAGCTTGGACCCAAGCGGAAAACTTCTTGCTCTCATATGTAATATATGTAGAACATACAGGCAGATCCCAAAAACTTGGAAGGCCTCAAAAACTATCCTCATCCACAAGAAGGGTGAAAAGGACGTCATTTCCAACTGGCGGCCCATAGCAATCAGCACCACCCTGTACAAAATCTACACCGGACTTGTTGCCGAATCCTTGCGCTCCTGGATGTCCCTACACAACATTTTACACCCCTCACAAAAAGGCTTTACCCCACACGATGGAGTCTTTGAGCATAACTTCTTGCTCCAAGAAATGATGGAAGATGCAAAAATCAACAACAAGGATCTCTGTGGAGCCCTACTGGACTACTCCAATGCCTTCGGAAGCATCCCACATGAGGCCATCTTTCTGTCATTGGAAAACTATGGAGCCGGTCAAGAAGTGATTGACGTCATCAAGGACGTCTACCACCAGTCCACCACATGCGTCATGACCAATGGCTCTGAAACCACCCCCATACCTATCTGCAACGGTGTCAAGCAAGGATGCAAGCTCAGTTCTTGGCTCTTCAATCTTGCCATCAATCCCATCCTTGAACGCCTCCATAAGAAATTTCAAGACCCTGTTGCACTCCCCTCTCCACACGCCACCGCTTACGCTGACGACATTATGCCGCTTGACTCCTCCCACAACCCGGTCACCAACCTTCAAAAAAAGCTCAACTTTATCAACTCTGAGTCAAAAAAAATCTCGCTCCACCTCAACCCCCTAAAGTGCATCTCCTTCCACCTCTCCGGGAGGACACCAGTTGGAATGCGAAATACACAATTCAAAATTAATGGCAACCCTATTCCATCCCTCCTCGACGGTGACACCACTAAATTTCTTGGAAAACCAATTGGGTTCCAGATCGTCAGCGACTACACGGAGCTCAACAATCACATCAACTTTGGCTTTCAACTCCTTCGCTCGCAACTCACCCCCTGGCAGAAGTTGGATGCCCTCAAAACGTTCTTCTACTCTTCTCTAACATTTGGGATGCGGACCACCCAATTCAAAAAAGAGGAGTGGCAAGCTATAGATGACGCCCTCCGACCCGAAATTAAGCAAAATATATATGTACCCAAGAGAGCCTCAAACGAATACCTCTATGGAAGTACTGATGCCGGAGCCCTTGGGATCCCCAATGCAGCTGATGACTCCGACATCTTTGCGATTGACTCCGCATTCAAGCTCCTGACATCACGTGATGACGTCATTACTGTTCTTGCCAAAAAAAGTCTTACCAGAACAGTGGCCGCCAGGATGAAAAAGACGACAGCCACCTGGCCCGAAATTATGTCCTTTCTCTCGGGAAGCAATGCTGGAGCCCTAAACAACAATGAGGGAGGGAACCGATACACCAACATATGGACCCGTGCCCGCTCCGCCTCCTCCCGGCTTAAAATAAAATGGGACTACTTTGAGGAGAAATTCAAACTCTCCCGCCTTGATGCAACTCTAAAAATAAAGGACCGCCACAAGGTTGCCAGGGTCATCCGGGACCAAATTCGAGGATCTCGGAACTCCAAACTGCTAAGCTATAGAGCTCAAGGAAAGGCTCTGGAATGTGTTGCTAAGGACTCCTCCAGCCGTCACTTCCTCAATACTGGGCGATACACCCGTTTCGCAGACTGGAGGTTCATCCACAAGGCTCGTCTGGATCTCTGTCCTGTGAATGGAGCCAGCTGGAGACAAGATGCTGACAAGAGATGCAGAATATGTGGGTACGACCAGGAGACTCTACCACATGTCCTTAACAGCTGTCCCTCCTTCTCCCAACTCTGGATGGAACGACACAACGCTATAGTGGATCGCATCAAAAAAGCTGCTACAGGGCTACACAAGCTGGAAATCTTCTCCGAAAACCAGACCGTTGGAAGCTCCACCCTCCGCCCTGACCTGATACTCGTCGACCCCCGCTCCCGAAAAGCCTTCATCATTGATGTAACCATCCCCTTTGAAAATCGTGGTTCATCAATGGAAGCTGCCCGGAAGAAGAAAGACGACAAGTACGCCGAACTATGTAACCAATTTAAATCTTTACATGCCTATAATTCCGTTACATTTCATGCCATTATTATTTGTAGCCTGGGGTCATGGGATCCAAAGAATGATAAATTTTTAAAACGTATTTGTGCCAAATCATACTTATCTATGTTCAAAAGGCTATGTGTCTCCGATGTTATATCAAAATTCCGTGACTTATATGTGAAATTTATGTCCAAGGCTAATCAAAATAGGAACTAGTCTAACTATACAAGTACCTTAAAATATTGCCACCTGGCTACTTATGTATTTACTTAACTTATATTTTTATACATGACTTCATTATTGTATTCTTCCCAATCTTTCTCAATTATCATGCAATATCGCAATTTGACACGGATTCCTACAATCCTTAATGTATTATATATGACATGTACATGTTTTAATTATTGTATTCTTGGAATCTTTCGATTTAACCCTGCAATTACCAACCCATTTATTTTTGGTATTACTTCTTGACATGCTGATTCAATGCTTACTATTTGATACAATCACTCTCATTTATGCACTCCATGTAATTAAACTTATTTAACAATTTAATATTTTGAATGAATAAATCTGTTCTTATCAGCTTAATCTCTGGTATGCTTGGAATTTCCAAGCTCTCAAGATTAAACTTATTTTTGGAAATAGGGACGTTTGGATGTTTACATCCGACGACCCACGGGTTGACTCAGCATTGCAGTACAGCTGAGTTCGGCCCACCAAACAAAACAAAATCATACAGCAGTGAAATCTACAGGATTTACTAAGTCAAATCTGGTTATAAGGGATCCGGATGTAAGGGAAATCCGGCTTAACGGGACAGTTTTAAAATATTTGGAGCCAGCCTATGAGCACCACCCTGTACAAAATATACACGGGACTAGTCGCCGACTGCCTTCGCTCCTGGATGACGACCAACAACATTCTACACCCATCGCAGAAACGCTTTACCCCCCATGATGGGGTCTTCGAACACAACTTCTTGTCAATGTCAATGGACTTCTCTTCAATCAACAAATACTACGTTCTCAGCTGGCTCCGTGGCAAAAGCTCGACGCACTAAAGACGTTCTTCTACTCCCAGCTCACTTTTGCTATGAGGACAACCCAGTTCAAAAAGGAGGAATGGCAGCTCATTGACGACACCCTCAGGCCAGAGATCAAGCGCAACATATTCGTCCCTCCTCGTGCCTCCAACGAATACCTATATGGAAGTGCTGAGGCTGGTGGACTTGGTATTCCTAATGCTGCTGATGACTCCGACATCTTCGCTATTGACTCTGCGTTTAAGCTTCTGACGTCACCAGATGAAGTTATCGAGGACTTGGCAAAGAAAAGTCTTTCCCGCACAGTGGCCGCACGCTTAAAGACATCCTTGGTAGAATGGCCCGAGATCACCGCATTTCTCTCTGGAGCTAAACATGGATCCTTTCAGAATTGTGAGGGAGGGAACCGTTACTCCAACATATGGACTCGTGCTCGCTCCGCCTCCACCCGCTTAAAAATCCGTTGGGACTACTTTGATGGCAAGATTAAGCTATCCCGCCTTGACGTCACTCTGAAGATACGAGACCGTCACAAAGTGGCCCGTGTCATCCGAGACCAAGTCCGCGCAGCTCGTAATGCCCGCCTCCTCAGCTTCCGTTCTCAAGGGAAGGCACTGGAGTGCGTAGCCAAAGATCCTGCTAGCCGCCATTTCCTATGCACTGGACGATACACCCGCTTTGCTGATTGGAGGTTTATCCACAAGGCCCGCCTGGACTTGTGCCCCGTCAACGGTGCTAGTTGGCGCCAGCTCAATGACAAGAGATGCAGAGTATGCGGCTATGAACAGGAGACCCTTCCTCATGTCCTGAATGGCTGTACTTTGTTCTCCCAACAATGGACGGAGCGTCACAACAACATCGTGGACCGGATCAAGAAAGCTGCTACAGGACTTAAGAAGCTCGAGATCTTCTCTGAAAATCAGCCTGTAGGAGACTCCACACTTCGACCTGACCTCATCCTCATTGACAGACCAAACCGAAAAGCCTACGTCATTGATGTGACCATTCCTTTTGAAAATCGTGGTCCATCAATGGCGGCGGCTAGGAAGAAGAAGGATGATAAATATGCTCAACTCTGTAATAACTTCAAAAATTTACATGCGTATAAATCTGTATCTTTCCATGCTATTATTGTAGGCTCACTTGGATCATGGGATCCTCTCAATGACAAATTTTTGAAAAAGATATGTGAAAAGGACGTCATTTCCAACTGGCGGCCCATAGCAATCAGCACCACCCTGTACAAAATCTACACCGGACTTGTTGCCGAATCCTTGCGCTCCTGGATGTCCCTACACAACATTTTACACCCCTCACAAAAAGGCTTTACCCCACACGATGGAGTCTTTGAGCATAACTTCTTGCTCCAAGAAATGATGGAAGATGCAAAAATCAACAACAAGGATCTCTGTGGAGCCCTACTGGACTACTCCAATGCCTTCGGAAGCATCCCACATGAGGCCATCTTTCTGTCATTGGAAAACTATGGAGCCGGTCAAGAAGTGATTGACGTCATCAAGGACGTCTACCACCAGTCCACCACATGCGTCATGACCAATGGCTCTGAAACCACCCCCATACCTATCTGCAACGGTGTCAAGCAAGGATGCAAGCTCAGTTCTTGGCTCTTCAATCTTGCCATCAATCCCATCCTTGAACGCCTCCATAAGAAATTTCAAGACCCTGTTGCACTCCCCTCTCCACACGCCACCGCTTACGCTGACGACATTATGCCGCTTGACTCCTCCCACAACCCGGTCACCAACCTTCAAAAAAAGCTCAACTTTATCAACTCTGAGTCAAAAAAAATCTCGCTCCACCTCAACCCCCTAAAGTGCATCTCCTTCCACCTCTCCGGGAGGACACCAGTTGGAATGCGAAATACACAATTCAAAATTAATGGCAACCCTATTCCATCCCTCCTCGACGGTGACACCACTAAATTTCTTGGAAAACCAATTGGGTTCCAGATCGTCAGCGACTACACGGAGCTCAACAATCACATCAACTTTGGCTTTCAACTCCTTCGCTCGCAACTCACCCCCTGGCAGAAGTTGGATGCCCTCAAAACGTTCTTCTACTCTTCTCTAACATTTGGGATGCGGACCACCCAATTCAAAAAAGAGGAGTGGCAAGCTATAGATGACGCCCTCCGACCCGAAATTAAGCAAAATATATATGTACCCAAGAGAGCCTCAAACGAATACCTCTATGGAAGTACTGATGCCGGAGCCCTTGGGATCCCCAATGCAGCTGATGACTCCGACATCTTTGCGATTGACTCCGCATTCAAGCTCCTGACATCACGTGATGACGTCATTACTGTTCTTGCCAAAAAAAGTCTTACCAGAACAGTGGCCGCCAGGATGAAAAAGACGACAGCCACCTGGCCCGAAATTATGTCCTTTCTCTCGGGAAGCAATGCTGGAGCCCTAAACAACAATGAGGGAGGGAACCGATACACCAACATATGGACCCGTGCCCGCTCCGCCTCCTCCCGGCTTAAAATAAAATGGGACTACTTTGAGGAGAAATTCAAACTCTCCCGCCTTGATGCAACTCTAAAAATAGCTCCAGCAACATAGCTGGAGCCAACAACTCCACCGCCGCTGCCTCCAATGTCTCCTCCATCGTGACGTCACCATCCAGATCCAACATGGGGACCACCCCATTCCCGGTACGAAAACACAAGTGTGGATTCACTGGATGCTCCCGGGAGTTCACCAAGAATAGAGCGCTAATGAACCACCTTAGAGACCATGCCATCAAAAAACATAAGAAGGAAGCCATCGCCAAGCTGCCGGTCGGTTCCAAGCTAAAAGGTAAACTCACCAAAAAAGTCATGGGTAAAGTGATGCCCGAGCATAATACTGATGACTCTGAATCTGATCAACAGAACCCCGATACAAGCACCCAAGACCTGGCGGAAGACGAGTATGACAACAACTCCACCCCCACCAGGACCGATGACGAGCTCGAAATCCACAACACCACATTAACTGCGAATTCCTCTACACTTCTTACTCAAAATTCCCCCGTTCACTCAACGCACCATGCCCTACCTGTGACAACTATCCTTCCTCCACCGGATCTGACCTCACTTGTGATCACTCCAACGGATCAAGCCCCACCAGTGAGCATCACCCCCACCCCACCACATCAAGCCTCACCTGTGATCACCACCCCCAATGCACCAATTCAACCCCCACCAGTGACCACCACATCCACTTCACAAGAACACGAATCACAAGTGCTCCACACTTCTCCAGCACCAGCTCAAGTCTCCTCCGCTCACTCCACTCCCGAATCCTTTGTCTCAGCACCCTCAAGTGCCGAATCCACACACCGGATTGAATACCACAACCCTAACCGAGCCAACCCACCCTCCCCATTTCGATTCAACAACTTTGTGCCTCGAAACCTCATTAACGAATATACTCCTGTTAGTGCTCCTTCGCCCACCCTGTGCAGTGAACCTCAACCCGTCCCAAACTCTCAACCCTTAAGCAATTGTGAAAACAACCCACTCCCCAACATCAACAATCATGCAGACAACTCACCCCCTGATACTCTTCAGTCCTCCGCGGGCAGCAATAGTAAAATGGACAATCCAGCTCTGGAGGCCAGGCGGTGTCTCAAGGCACCACTGGTCGAAGGAGTGCGGCTGCCCCCACCTACCTCCCAATTTCCATCGGACACCCCCACCAACTCTCAACAAATCATCCACGGTGACCTACTATCATATATACACCAGGAGCAACTCGCAGCTGGACACAACACAGAAGCTCAAACTCCGTCGAATTCAGCATCCGTGTTCCTACCTTGGTCCTCCGCCACCCACCCTCGGAGCCCCTCACCCCCGTCAAGCATCCTTGACGGCTCATTTAACTTTGACCAATATACTGATATGGTCAACAACCTGGACCATAATGATGACAACATGGGACCTGCACCCATTGAGACTCCCCTTCAACACTCACCACTACCCACCACCACCATAGTCCGCAATGCTCCTCCGCCCGCCAACACCTTACACGCATCACGGGAAGATCTCCAACATCACCAACACCCCTCTGATGGCGAAGACGATGACGACCCTCAACATCTTAACCCCCACCCCCTCCCCCTACCCCCGAACAACCGACCCTCCACCGAGCAGGAGCTCGACTTGATCGACACAGACGACCGCACCGCTGTTCACAACTTTACAGAGGACCTCACCAAAATCTATATTGATCCCACCAGCCCGGAATCATGGTCCGCCTTCGAACTGCTCATGGAAGAGCTCATCAAATGTGCCCAGGATGAAGTGAAACTCCCTGAAGCCCCCACCCAGCGCTCCTCCACATCTGCTCCGGACCCCTCCAACCCTGAACAGATCCAGAAAATATATAGGAGGAACAGAAGAAAAGCCATCCGCCTCATCACTGGCAACGGTGGTGAGCATTGTAAAATCCCAAAAGAAACTGTTTCCGCCCATTTTACCTCCTCCCTCAGCCCTAAGTCCTGTGACTCTGCATTCTATAATGAGGTACCCAGGGCCCCGGACGAAATCACCCTCCCCGAATTCTCAGGAAAACATGTCCGGAACCACCTTGAACGGTGCGAAAATACCGCCCCTGGGGACGACCGTCTTACCTACAATCACTGGCGGAGCCTGGACCCCAGCGGCAAGCTTATCGCTCTAATATGCAATATATGTAGAACCTACCGCCAGATTCCGTCATCCTGGAAGATCTCCAAGACCATCCTCATCTATAAAAAAGGTGATCCTCTAGAAGTCGGCAACTGGAGACCCATCGCCATCAGCCAAACCCTGTATAAGATATACACGGGTCTCGTCGCGGACAGCATCAGATCCTGGATGACTCTCCACAACATCCTCCACCCTTCTCAAAAAGGATTTACCCCACATGATGGAGTTTTTGAGCACAACTTTGTGCTAGAGGAGCTGATGGAGGAAGCGAAAATGGAGAAGAAGGACCTGTGCGGAGCAATGCTGGACTACTCCAATGCCTTTGGCAGCATCCCCCACAAGGCCATCTTCCTCTCCCTAGAACACTATGGAGCCGGTCAGGAGATCATTGACATCGTGAGGGACATCTACCACAACTCCCTAACATCGGTAATGACGAATGACTCCGAAACCAGCCCCATCCCTGTGACCAACGGAGTCAAGCAAGGATGCAAATTGAGCTCCTGGCTCTTCAACTTAGCCATAAACCCCATCCTCCAACGGCTTTATTCCAAGTTTCAAAATCCCACCCTACCCCCCTCCGCTCACGCCACCGCCTACGCCGATGACCTCATGCCACTTGACAACGGTGAAAAAGCCGCCCAGACCTTACAGAAGAAGATCAACTTCATCTACGCTGAATCCAAAAGAATCTCCCTCCTCCTCAATCCGACAAAATGCATCTCATTCCACCTATCCGGCAAATCACCAGTAGGAATGAGGGATACCCGCTTTACCATCAATAGAAGCCCCATCCCAGCTCTACTTGACGGCGAAGCGACGACATTTCTTGGAAAACCCGTCGGATTCCAAGTAGTGAGCAACTACTCCGATCTTGACGCCCATATAAACTTTGGACTGAAAATCCTCCGGTCCCAGCTCACACCATGGCAGAAATTGGACGCTCTTAAAACTTTCTTTTACTCATCCCTGACATTTGCAATGAGGACAACCCAACTAAAGAAAGAAGAGTGGCAAATGATTGATGATGCCCTGCGCCCTGACATCAAGCAGAACATCTTTGTCCCCAAACGTGCTACTAACGAATACCTGTATGGTAGCACCGATGCTGGTGCTCTTGGAATTCCGAATGCGGCCGATGACTCTGACATCTTCGCCATCGACTCCGCATTCAAGCTCCTCACCTCCAGAGATGACGTCATCGTGGACCTAGCCAAGAAGAGCCTTACCCGCACGGTAGCAGCCAGGTTAAAAAAGCCAACTGCTTCATGGACCGAAATTACTGCCTTTCTGTCTGGTGACAATAGTGGATCCTTTCAGAATGCGCTGGGTGGGAACCGTTACTCCAACATCTGGACGAAGGCCCGCTCCGCCTCTACCCGCCTTAAAATTAAATGGGACTGGTTTGAGGACAAGATGAAACTTTCTTGTCGTGACGTCACTCTCAAAATCAAGGACCGCCACAAGGTTGCCCGGGTCATCCGGGATCGGGTTCGGGCTACCCGCAACGCTAAACTACTCGCCTTCCGCAGCCAAGGGAAGGCCCTCGAATGTGTCGCCAAGGACTCCTCCAGCCGCCACTTCTTTGCAACTGGAAGATACACCCGCTTTGCTGATTGGAGATTTATCCACAAAGCCCGGCTGGATCTATGCCCTGTCAACGGTGCTAGCTGGCGCCAGAACCCTGATAAAAGGTGTCGAGTCTGCGGCTACGAGCAGGAGACGCTCCCCCATGTCCTTAACGGTTGCAGCACCTTCTCTCAGCTTTGGACCAAGAGGCACAACCTAATCGTGGAGAGATTGAAAATTGCAGCCACCGGCCGAAACAAGCTCCAAGTCTTCTCCGAAAATCAACCTGTGGGCTCCTCCACCCTCCGCCCTGACCTCATCCTTGTTGACAGCGTCAAACGTAAGGCTTATGTCATCGATGTGACCATCCCATTTGAAAATCGTGGTCCATCGATGGCGGCAGCCAGGAAAAAGAAGGAAGATAAGTACGCCGAGCTCTGTCAACAATTCAAGTCACAACATGCCTACAACACAGTAACATTCCATGCTATTATAGTAGGTACCTTAGGGTCATGGGACCCAGCCAATGATAAGTTTTTAAAAAGTATATGTGCCAAATCATACCTTTCTATGTTCAAAAGATTATGTGTATCTGATGTAATTTCCATTTCCCGTGATATATATGTGAATTTCATGTCCAGTGCTTACCGTAACCATGCCTAGTCTACTTATAATACACTGATTACTTCACACAATTTTTGCCATCTGGCTACTTATGTACATATGATGTTTATTTTATATGACTGATTTTCAATATTGTATTCTTCCAAATCTGTCTATACTTAATTACTACGATACCTACATTTTGACTCGGATTCCTACAATCCCCCAATTGTACTCAATAATTGATATGCTCATGTTTTCAATATTGTATTCTTGTAAACTCTTTTTTTTTATACTACTACTATTATTATTATATGCTTCTACTTGACATGCTGATCTAATTAATTTTTCGTCGTTACAATTATTTTCTATATAATAACTCCATAAAATGAACTTAATTTAAAAATTTAATATTCTGAATAAATCAATCTGTTCTTATCAGCTTAATCTCTGGTATGCTTGGAATTTCCAAGCTCTCAAGATTAAACTTATTTTTGGAAATAGGGACGTTTGGATGTTTACATCCGACGACCCACGGGTTGACTCAGCATTGCAGTACAGCTGAGTTCGGCCCACCAAACAAAACAAAATCATACAGCAGTGAAATCTACAGGATTTACTAAGTCAAATCTGGTTATAAGGGATCCGGATGTAAGGGAAATCCGGCTTAACGGGACAGTTTTAAAATATTTGGAGCCAGCCTATGAGCACCACCCTGTACAAAATATACACGGGACTAGTCGCCGACTGCCTTCGCTCCTGGATGACGACCAACAACATTCTACACCCATCGCAGAAACGCTTTACCCCCCATGATGGGGTCTTCGAACACAACTTCTTGTCAATGTCAATGGACTTCTCTTCAATCAACAAATACTACGTTCTCAGCTGGCTCCGTGGCAAAAGCTCGACGCACTAAAGACGTTCTTCTACTCCCAGCTCACTTTTGCTATGAGGACAACCCAGTTCAAAAAGGAGGAATGGCAGCTCATTGACGACACCCTCAGGCCAGAGATCAAGCGCAACATATTCGTCCCTCCTCGTGCCTCCAACGAATACCTATATGGAAGTGCTGAGGCTGGTGGACTTGGTATTCCTAATGCTGCTGATGACTCCGACATCTTCGCTATTGACTCTGCGTTTAAGCTTCTGACGTCACCAGATGAAGTTATCGAGGACTTGGCAAAGAAAAGTCTTTCCCGCACAGTGGCCGCACGCTTAAAGACATCCTTGGTAGAATGGCCCGAGATCACCGCATTTCTCTCTGGAGCTAAACATGGATCCTTTCAGAATTGTGAGGGAGGGAACCGTTACTCCAACATATGGACTCGTGCTCGCTCCGCCTCCACCCGCTTAAAAATCCGTTGGGACTACTTTGATGGCAAGATTAAGCTATCCCGCCTTGACGTCACTCTGAAGATACGAGACCGTCACAAAGTGGCCCGTGTCATCCGAGACCAAGTCCGCGCAGCTCGTAATGCCCGCCTCCTCAGCTTCCGTTCTCAAGGGAAGGCACTGGAGTGCGTAGCCAAAGATCCTGCTAGCCGCCATTTCCTATGCACTGGACGATACACCCGCTTTGCTGATTGGAGGTTTATCCACAAGGCCCGCCTGGACTTGTGCCCCGTCAACGGTGCTAGTTGGCGCCAGCTCAATGACAAGAGATGCAGAGTATGCGGCTATGAACAGGAGACCCTTCCTCATGTCCTGAATGGCTGTACTTTGTTCTCCCAACAATGGACGGAGCGTCACAACAACATCGTGGACCGGATCAAGAAAGCTGCTACAGGACTTAAGAAGCTCGAGATCTTCTCTGAAAATCAGCCTGTAGGAGACTCCACACTTCGACCTGACCTCATCCTCATTGACAGACCAAACCGAAAAGCCTACGTCATTGATGTGACCATTCCTTTTGAAAATCGTGGTCCATCAATGGCGGCGGCTAGGAAGAAGAAGGATGATAAATATGCTCAACTCTGTAATAACTTCAAAAATTTACATGCGTATAAATCTGTATCTTTCCATGCTATTATTGTAGGCTCACTTGGATCATGGGATCCTCTCAATGACAAATTTTTGAAAAAGATATGTGAAAAGGACGTCATTTCCAACTGGCGGCCCATAGCAATCAGCACCACCCTGTACAAAATCTACACCGGACTTGTTGCCGAATCCTTGCGCTCCTGGATGTCCCTACACAACATTTTACACCCCTCACAAAAAGGCTTTACCCCACACGATGGAGTCTTTGAGCATAACTTCTTGCTCCAAGAAATGATGGAAGATGCAAAAATCAACAACAAGGATCTCTGTGGAGCCCTACTGGACTACTCCAATGCCTTCGGAAGCATCCCACATGAGGCCATCTTTCTGTCATTGGAAAACTATGGAGCCGGTCAAGAAGTGATTGACGTCATCAAGGACGTCTACCACCAGTCCACCACATGCGTCATGACCAATGGCTCTGAAACCACCCCCATACCTATCTGCAACGGTGTCAAGCAAGGATGCAAGCTCAGTTCTTGGCTCTTCAATCTTGCCATCAATCCCATCCTTGAACGCCTCCATAAGAAATTTCAAGACCCTGTTGCACTCCCCTCTCCACACGCCACCGCTTACGCTGACGACATTATGCCGCTTGACTCCTCCCACAACCCGGTCACCAACCTTCAAAAAAAGCTCAACTTTATCAACTCTGAGTCAAAAAAAATCTCGCTCCACCTCAACCCCCTAAAGTGCATCTCCTTCCACCTCTCCGGGAGGACACCAGTTGGAATGCGAAATACACAATTCAAAATTAATGGCAACCCTATTCCATCCCTCCTCGACGGTGACACCACTAAATTTCTTGGAAAACCAATTGGGTTCCAGATCGTCAGCGACTACACGGAGCTCAACAATCACATCAACTTTGGCTTTCAACTCCTTCGCTCGCAACTCACCCCCTGGCAGAAGTTGGATGCCCTCAAAACGTTCTTCTACTCTTCTCTAACATTTGGGATGCGGACCACCCAATTCAAAAAAGAGGAGTGGCAAGCTATAGATGACGCCCTCCGACCCGAAATTAAGCAAAATATATATGTACCCAAGAGAGCCTCAAACGAATACCTCTATGGAAGTACTGATGCCGGAGCCCTTGGGATCCCCAATGCAGCTGATGACTCCGACATCTTTGCGATTGACTCCGCATTCAAGCTCCTGACATCACGTGATGACGTCATTACTGTTCTTGCCAAAAAAAGTCTTACCAGAACAGTGGCCGCCAGGATGAAAAAGACGACAGCCACCTGGCCCGAAATTATGTCCTTTCTCTCGGGAAGCAATGCTGGAGCCCTAAACAACAATGAGGGAGGGAACCGATACACCAACATATGGACCCGTGCCCGCTCCGCCTCCTCCCGGCTTAAAATAAAATGGGACTACTTTGAGGAGAAATTCAAACTCTCCCGCCTTGATGCAACTCTAAAAATAAAGGACCGCCACAAGGTTGCCAGGGTCATCCGGGACCAAATTCGAGGATCTCGGAACTCCAAACTGCTAAGCTATAGAGCTCAAGGAAAGGCTCTGGAATGTGTTGCTAAGGACTCCTCCAGCCGTCACTTCCTCAATACTGGGCGATACACCCGTTTCGCAGACTGGAGGTTCATCCACAAGGCTCGTCTGGATCTCTGTCCTGTGAATGGAGCCAGCTGGAGACAAGATGCTGACAAGAGATGCAGAATATGTGGGTACGACCAGGAGACTCTACCACATGTCCTTAACAGCTGTCCCTCCTTCTCCCAACTCTGGATGGAACGACACAACGCTATAGTGGATCGCATCAAAAAAGCTGCTACAGGGCTACACAAGCTGGAAATCTTCTCCGAAAACCAGACCGTTGGAAGCTCCACCCTCCGCCCTGACCTGATACTCGTCGACCCCCGCTCCCGAAAAGCCTTCATCATTGATGTAACCATCCCCTTTGAAAATCGTGGTTCATCAATGGAAGCTGCCCGGAAGAAGAAAGACGACAAGTACGCCGAACTATGTAACCAATTTAAATCTTTACATGCCTATAATTCCGTTACATTTCATGCCATTATTATTTGTAGCCTGGGGTCATGGGATCCAAAGAATGATAAATTTTTAAAACGTATTTGTGCCAAATCATACTTATCTATGTTCAAAAGGCTATGTGTCTCCGATGTTATATCAAAATCCCGTGACTTATATGTGAAATTTATGTCCAAGGCTAATCAAAATAGGAACTAGTCTAACTATACAAGTACCTTAAAATATTGCCACCTGGCTACTTATGTATTTACTTAACTTATATTTTTATACATGACTTCATTATTGTATTCTTCCCAATCTTTCTCAATTATCATGCAATATCGCAATTTGACACGGATTCCTACAATCCTTAATGTATTATATATGACATGTACATGTTTTAATTATTGTATTCTTGGAATCTTTCGATTTAACCCTGCAATTACCAACCCATTTATTTTTGGTATTACTTCTTGACATGCTGATTCAATGCTTACTATTTGATACAATCACTCTCATTTATGCACTCCATGTAATTAAACTTATTTAACAATTTAATATTTTGAATGAATAAATCTGTTCTTATCAGCTTAATCTCTGGTATGCTTGGAATTTCCAAGCTCTCAAGATTAAACTTATTTTTGGAAATAGGGACGTTTGGATGTTTACATCCGACGACCCACGGGTTGACTCAGCATTGCAGTACAGCTGAGTTCGGCCCACCAAACAAAACAAAATCATACAGCAGTGAAATCTACAGGATTTACTAAGTCAAATCTGGTTATAAGGGATCCGGATGTAAGGGAAATCCGGCTTAACGGGACAGTTTTAAAATATTTGGAGCCAGCCTATGAGCACCACCCTGTACAAAATATACACGGGACTAGTCGCCGACTGCCTTCGCTCCTGGATGACGACCAACAACATTCTACACCCATCGCAGAAACGCTTTACCCCCCATGATGGGGTCTTCGAACACAACTTCTTGTCAATGTCAATGGACTTCTCTTCAATCAACAAATACTACGTTCTCAGCTGGCTCCGTGGCAAAAGCTCGACGCACTAAAGACGTTCTTCTACTCCCAGCTCACTTTTGCTATGAGGACAACCCAGTTCAAAAAGGAGGAATGGCAGCTCATTGACGACACCCTCAGGCCAGAGATCAAGCGCAACATATTCGTCCCTCCTCGTGCCTCCAACGAATACCTATATGGAAGTGCTGAGGCTGGTGGACTTGGTATTCCTAATGCTGCTGATGACTCCGACATCTTCGCTATTGACTCTGCGTTTAAGCTTCTGACGTCACCAGATGAAGTTATCGAGGACTTGGCAAAGAAAAGTCTTTCCCGCACAGTGGCCGCACGCTTAAAGACATCCTTGGTAGAATGGCCCGAGATCACCGCATTTCTCTCTGGAGCTAAACATGGATCCTTTCAGAATTGTGAGGGAGGGAACCGTTACTCCAACATATGGACTCGTGCTCGCTCCGCCTCCACCCGCTTAAAAATCCGTTGGGACTACTTTGATGGCAAGATTAAGCTATCCCGCCTTGACGTCACTCTGAAGATACGAGACCGTCACAAAGTGGCCCGTGTCATCCGAGACCAAGTCCGCGCAGCTCGTAATGCCCGCCTCCTCAGCTTCCGTTCTCAAGGGAAGGCACTGGAGTGCGTAGCCAAAGATCCTGCTAGCCGCCATTTCCTATGCACTGGACGATACACCCGCTTTGCTGATTGGAGGTTTATCCACAAGGCCCGCCTGGACTTGTGCCCCGTCAACGGTGCTAGTTGGCGCCAGCTCAATGACAAGAGATGCAGAGTATGCGGCTATGAACAGGAGACCCTTCCTCATGTCCTGAATGGCTGTACTTTGTTCTCCCAACAATGGACGGAGCGTCACAACAACATCGTGGACCGGATCAAGAAAGCTGCTACAGGACTTAAGAAGCTCGAGATCTTCTCTGAAAATCAGCCTGTAGGAGACTCCACACTTCGACCTGACCTCATCCTCATTGACAGACCAAACCGAAAAGCCTACGTCATTGATGTGACCATTCCTTTTGAAAATCGTGGTCCATCAATGGCGGCGGCTAGGAAGAAGAAGGATGATAAATATGCTCAACTCTGTAATAACTTCAAAAATTTACATGCGTATAAATCTGTATCTTTCCATGCTATTATTGTAGGCTCACTTGGATCATGGGATCCTCTCAATGACAAATTTTTGAAAAAGATATGTGCCAAATCGTACCTTAATATGTTTAAGCGCTTATGTGTATCTGATGTCATTTCTAAGTCACGTGATATTTATGTATCATTCATGTCCAAGGCAATGAATCGCGATTAATTTATTATATTTTTATATACATGACATAACCTCAATTTTAACCTACAAACAAATACATACATATAAGACTTATAGGTTTCTACAACCTCAATTGTAAACACATGTGATATTTTTGATGTTTTAATTATTGTATTCTTCAACATCTTTCTATACGAATTTATTAATATACTGAACTTCTTTGATTATGCTTATGTATATCTATGACTTGATGACCTATGTCTTCATTACAGTATTCTTTGTACTTGTGTATACCTATATGCTCATATAGCAAACCAAAATTAATTTTGATCTCATATGTAATTTTATTTTTCAATTGACATGCTGATTATTTTCTATTATAATACAATTTCTCTATGTAATTAATCTCATATAATTGTCCCTACCTATTAATTAACATTGTGAATAAAAACAATCTGTTCTTATCAGCTTAATCTCTGGTATGCTTGGAATTTCCAAGCTCTCAAGATTAAACTTATTTTTGGAAATAGGGACGTTTGGATGTTTACATCCGACGACCCACGGGTTGACTCAGCATTGCAGTACAGCTGAGTTCGGCCCACCAAACAAAACAAAATCATACAGCAGTGAAATCTACAGGATTTACTAAGTCAAATCTGGTTATAAGGGATCCGGATGTAAGGGAAATCCGGCTTAACGGGACAGTTTTAAAATATTTGGAGCCAGCCTATGAGCACCACCCTGTACAAAATATACACGGGACTAGTCGCCGACTGCCTTCGCTCCATCGCTTCTCGGCCTTTTGGCTAAGATCACGCGGTTAAATTCCGCGCGAGGCGACCTCTCCTGACCTATAATTTGACCTTGAAAACCGAAAAAACCTACCACTTGTGAGTGCACCTGGCTTGTCTGGGAATTTACATCCCACATCTTCCTTCCAATCTGCCACCTTTGATGTGCTACTGGCTTGCCTGGTCTCTCGAAGTCTCCATCTCAAACCCTCAAAATACTCATCCCCACGGAAGAAAATACGCTCCTGACCAGCTCTGGCCCACTTACATAAATTACCTGAGTTAAAAATAATTGACCTAATTACATTGATTTTTATTTTTTCAACTGAGTCCATCCCCAGTACTCGGCCTAGTTCCATGTGAATCCAGCCTGACGTACAAACCATCTCCAGCCGTCCATTTCATCAAGCTTCACCTACTTCCTGGAGAAATAGACTGTAAGCTATCGAAATTCTCCACCGGACGCAAGATGTTCTCCCTCACCCCCCACCCCATGGACTCTCCTTCATTTTACACCACCTTACTCCGCCATGGAAATACAGCCACCCTGACGTTTCCTTTCCAAAGGAAATTCAAATGCAGTGAGCGAAAATGCAAGAAAACCTGGTCCTGCCAACAATGGACCCGGTCCTACCAACTATACGTTAAGCATATGGAGCAGGACCACAAAATCAAGATATCCACCAACCTGAGGAAGTGCAGACTCTGCGACAACATCATCACCCACCCCCAACCGACCAAACACGCTGCCAGCTGCCAAGGACCCAACTCACCCCCTCCTCCACCGGCGACTACTACTGCTCCACATGCTCCTCCACCACCACCGGAGCCCAGCCAGCCTCCACCACCCCTGGAGCCCAATCAACCTCCCACCAATGTCTCAATCACTGGAGTGGAAGCAGATGTGGATACAGAAAATGAGGAAGACAACTCTCCAGTGCCTCCCAGAATCTCTCGCCCCCTCTGGACCACCACTGGCGCCACCCCCATCATTACCATCATCATCCCTGCCTCCACTACATTCCAATGCAGTATTGAGGACTGTGACGCCAGATTCGAGAATAAAGTGTGGACTTCATCCCTCCAGAGCCTTCGTAAACACATCCACAATGTCCATGACACCCCCCAAACCTCATATGATACCCATAAAGTGTGTGTCAGGTGTCAAGGCATCATTACTGAAAAGCAAATATGGAGACATACTCAGAAGTGCAGAGCTACACTCCACCTCGAGCCAAACTTACCCGGAGCCCACCAGGGCCTCACCCCCTCCTCCACCCATTCATCTTCCTCAAGTGACAGTGACAGTGACTACTCCCCCACCCCTGAAAAGAAACACAAATGCCCCATCAGAAACTGCTCCAGGGAGTTCACGAATAAAACAGCTCTGAGAAATCACCTCAGAGACCATACCACAAAGAAGAGGAAGGCAGAAGCCATCGCAAAACTTCCCGCCGCTTCCCACCTGAAACATGTTCTTACTAAAAAGATCAAGGGCAAAGCAGTGCCCGAAATTGAAGAGGAGCAATCTGATTCGGATCTGCAAAACCACGACGCGAACAATCAGGACCTAGCCGAAGACGAGTACGAGGATAACTCCACCCCCACCAGGACCGACGACGAGATTGAGTTTATCAACGTCACATTAACCGCAACCACCCCCTTACCACAAGCTCAAGCCCCAAACACCACCTTACCCCAATCTCAAACCCCAACTACCCACTCCTCTACCCCCACCCCTCCAGGCAGTGAACCTCACGAGAATAATGCACTCCTAAACCCAAACCAAGCCAATCCTCCCTCACCCTTCCGGAGCTGCTCACGTATGCAACGTCGAGTTCTCAGCTTTCGTAGTCTCGAAAATACCCCAACCAATAACACTCCTATAAACCCACCCCCTGCACCTTCACACCCACAACAAGGCAGCGATAGTAAAATGGACGATCCAGCTCTGAAGGCCAGGCGGTGTCTCAAGGCACCACTGGCTAAAGGAGTGCAGCTGCCCACCCACCCCTCGCAAGCAACACCAGCTACCCCTGCACACCCTCAACCAGTTACAAACAATGACCTACTCTCATACTTACACCGTGAGACACTCGCACCGGTACAAAGCACCACCGCCCAGTCCTCCGGAAGCCCCGATTCCATCTTCCTCCCTTGGACACCATCGGCCCAGCCCCGAAGCCCGTCACCACCATCAAGCATCTCACATGACTCGTTCGACTTCAACCAATATACTAACATGGTTGACAACCTCGCTGAGCTTGAACGCAGCTTTGAAGCCAGGCCGATCAACATCCCTCTCCAACCTACTTCTACACCTCCCAGCCCCACACCTCAAACAAGGGATGAAAACCGCGATGCAGAGTCCAGCACCAACAATACATCACAGGAAGAACCCACCGCACACGATCAACCCCTTAGTGATGAAGAGAACGTCAACAATCCTTCACCCTCCAACCCCCTCCCCCTACCCCCGAACAACCGACCCTCCACCGAGCAGGAGCTCGATCTCATTAACACGGACGATCGGACCGCCGTTCACGACTTTATGGAGGATCTAACTAGACTCTACAATGAACCATGCTCACAAAAATCCTGGGATGCCTTCGAAGTTCTCCTTGAGGACCTCATCCTGTGCGCCCAAGCTGAAGTTCACCTCCCTGAAGCCCCCATAGAACGCTCCTCCTCCTCCACCCCCGACCCTACAAACCCCGAACAAATCCAAAAAATGTATAGACGGAATCGAAGAAAAGCCATCCGGCTCATCACAGGCAATGGTGGTGAGTACTGCACCATCCCCAAAGAATCCGTCTCTGAATACTTCACCGAATCTTACACATCCAAACCCTGTGATCCAAATTTCTACGACAATGTACCTAGAGCCCCCGACGAAATTGTCCTCCCCGAATTCACCGGTGACCATGTTCAAAACCATCTCAAGAAGTGTGAAAATACAGCACCAGGGGGAGACCGGCTCACCTACCACCACTGGAGAAGCTTGGACCCAAGCGGAAAACTTCTTGCTCTCATATGTAATATATGTAGAACATACAGGCAGATCCCAAAAACTTGGAAGGCCTCAAAAACTATCCTCATCCACAAGAAGGGTGAAAAGGACGTCATTTCCAACTGGCGGCCCATAGCAATCAGCACCACCCTGTACAAAATCTACACCGGACTTGTTGCCGAATCCTTGCGCTCCTGGATGTCCCTACACAACATTTTACACCCCTCACAAAAAGGCTTTACCCCACACGATGGAGTCTTTGAGCATAACTTCTTGCTCCAAGAAATGATGGAAGATGCAAAAATCAACAACAAGGATCTCTGTGGAGCCCTACTGGACTACTCCAATGCCTTCGGAAGCATCCCACATGAGGCCATCTTTCTGTCATTGGAAAACTATGGAGCCGGTCAAGAAGTGATTGACGTCATCAAGGACGTCTACCACCAGTCCACCACATGCGTCATGACCAATGGCTCTGAAACCACCCCCATACCTATCTGCAACGGTGTCAAGCAAGGATGCAAGCTCAGTTCTTGGCTCTTCAATCTTGCCATCAATCCCATCCTTGAACGCCTCCATAAGAAATTTCAAGACCCTGTTGCACTCCCCTCTCCACACGCCACCGCTTACGCTGACGACATTATGCCGCTTGACTCCTCCCACAACCCGGTCACCAACCTTCAAAAAAAGCTCAACTTTATCAACTCTGAGTCAAAAAAAATCTCGCTCCACCTCAACCCCCTAAAGTGCATCTCCTTCCACCTCTCCGGGAGGACACCAGTTGGAATGCGAAATACACAATTCAAAATTAATGGCAACCCTATTCCATCCCTCCTCGACGGTGACACCACTAAATTTCTTGGAAAACCAATTGGGTTCCAGATCGTCAGCGACTACACGGAGCTCAACAATCACATCAACTTTGGCTTTCAACTCCTTCGCTCGCAACTCACCCCCTGGCAGAAGTTGGATGCCCTCAAAACGTTCTTCTACTCTTCTCTAACATTTGGGATGCGGACCACCCAATTCAAAAAAGAGGAGTGGCAAGCTATAGATGACGCCCTCCGACCCGAAATTAAGCAAAATATATATGTACCCAAGAGAGCCTCAAACGAATACCTCTATGGAAGTACTGATGCCGGAGCCCTTGGGATCCCCAATGCAGCTGATGACTCCGACATCTTTGCGATTGACTCCGCATTCAAGCTCCTGACATCACGTGATGACGTCATTACTGTTCTTGCCAAAAAAAGTCTTACCAGAACAGTGGCCGCCAGGATGAAAAAGACGACAGCCACCTGGCCCGAAATTATGTCCTTTCTCTCGGGAAGCAATGCTGGAGCCCTAAACAACAATGAGGGAGGGAACCGATACACCAACATATGGACCCGTGCCCGCTCCGCCTCCTCCCGGCTTAAAATAAAATGGGACTACTTTGAGGAGAAATTCAAACTCTCCCGCCTTGATGCAACTCTAAAAATAAAGGACCGCCACAAGGTTGCCAGGGTCATCCGGGACCAAATTCGAGGATCTCGGAACTCCAAACTGCTAAGCTATAGAGCTCAAGGAAAGGCTCTGGAATGTGTTGCTAAGGACTCCTCCAGCCGTCACTTCCTCAATACTGGGCGATACACCCGTTTCGCAGACTGGAGGTTCATCCACAAGGCTCGTCTGGATCTCTGTCCTGTGAATGGAGCCAGCTGGAGACAAGATGCTGACAAGAGATGCAGAATATGTGGGTACGACCAGGAGACTCTACCACATGTCCTTAACAGCTGTCCCTCCTTCTCCCAACTCTGGATGGAACGACACAACGCTATAGTGGATCGCATCAAAAAAGCTGCTACAGGGCTACACAAGCTGGAAATCTTCTCCGAAAACCAGACCGTTGGAAGCTCCACCCTCCGCCCTGACCTGATACTCGTCGACCCCCGCTCCCGAAAAGCCTTCATCATTGATGTAACCATCCCCTTTGAAAATCGTGGTTCATCAATGGAAGCTGCCCGGAAGAAGAAAGACGACAAGTACGCCGAACTATGTAACCAATTTAAATCTTTACATGCCTATAATTCCGTTACATTTCATGCCATTATTATTTGTAGCCTGGGGTCATGGGATCCAAAGAATGATAAATTTTTAAAACGTATTTGTGCCAAATCATACTTATCTATGTTCAAAAGGCTATGTGTCTCCGATGTTATATCAAAATTCCGTGACTTATATGTGAAATTTATGTCCAAGGCTAATCAAAATAGGAACTAGTCTAACTATACAAGTACCTTAAAATATTGCCACCTGGCTACTTATGTATTTACTTAACTTATATTTTTATACATGACTTCATTATTGTATTCTTCCCAATCTTTCTCAATTATCATGCAATATCGCAATTTGACACGGATTCCTACAATCCTTAATGTATTATATATGACATGTACATGTTTTAATTATTGTATTCTTGGAATCTTTCGATTTAACCCTGCAATTACCAACCCATTTATTTTTGGTATTACTTCTTGACATGCTGATTCAATGCTTACTATTTGATACAATCACTCTCATTTATGCACTCCATGTAATTAAACTTATTTAACAATTTAATATTTTGAATGAATAAATCTGTTCTTATCAGCTTAATCTCTGGTATGCTTGGAATTTCCAAGCTCTCAAGATTAAACTTATTTTTGGAAATAGGGACGTTTGGATGTTTACATCCGACGACCCACGGGTTGACTCAGCATTGCAGTACAGCTGAGTTCGGCCCACCAAACAAAACAAAATCATACAGCAGTGAAATCTACAGGATTTACTAAGTCAAATCTGGTTATAAGGGATCCGGATGTAAGGGAAATCCGGCTTAACGGGACAGTTTTAAAATATTTGGAGCCAGCCTATGAGCACCACCCTGTACAAAATATACACGGGACTAGTCGCCGACTGCCTTCGCTCCTGGATGACGACCAACAACATTCTACACCCATCGCAGAAACGCTTTACCCCCCATGATGGGGTCTTCGAACACAACTTCTTGTCAATGTCAATGGACTTCTCTTCAATCAACAAATACTACGTTCTCAGCTGGCTCCGTGGCAAAAGCTCGACGCACTAAAGACGTTCTTCTACTCCCAGCTCACTTTTGCTATGAGGACAACCCAGTTCAAAAAGGAGGAATGGCAGCTCATTGACGACACCCTCAGGCCAGAGATCAAGCGCAACATATTCGTCCCTCCTCGTGCCTCCAACGAATACCTATATGGAAGTGCTGAGGCTGGTGGACTTGGTATTCCTAATGCTGCTGATGACTCCGACATCTTCGCTATTGACTCTGCGTTTAAGCTTCTGACGTCACCAGATGAAGTTATCGAGGACTTGGCAAAGAAAAGTCTTTCCCGCACAGTGGCCGCACGCTTAAAGACATCCTTGGTAGAATGGCCCGAGATCACCGCATTTCTCTCTGGAGCTAAACATGGATCCTTTCAGAATTGTGAGGGAGGGAACCGTTACTCCAACATATGGACTCGTGCTCGCTCCGCCTCCACCCGCTTAAAAATCCGTTGGGACTACTTTGATGGCAAGATTAAGTTATCCCGCCTTGACGTCACTCTGAAGATACGAGACCGTCACAAAGTGGCCCGTGTCATCCGAGACCAAGTCCGCGCAGCTCGTAATGCCCGCCTCCTCAGCTTCCGTTCTCAAGGGAAGGCACTGGAGTGCGTAGCCAAAGATCCTGCTAGCCGCCATTTCCTATGCACTGGACGATACACCCGCTTTGCTGATTGGAGGTTTATCCACAAGGCCCGCCTGGACTTGTGCCCCGTCAACGGTGCTAGTTGGCGCCAGCTCAATGACAAGAGATGCAGAGTATGCGGCTATGAACAGGAGACCCTTCCTCATGTCCTGAATGGCTGTACTTTGTTCTCCCAACAATGGACGGAGCGTCACAACAACATCGTGGACCGGATCAAGAAAGCTGCTACAGGACTTAAGAAGCTCGAGATCTTCTCTGAAAATCAGCCTGTAGGAGACTCCACACTTCGACCTGACCTCATCCTCATTGACAGACCAAACCGAAAAGCCTACGTCATTGATGTGACCATTCCTTTTGAAAATCGTGGTCCATCAATGGCGGCGGCTAGGAAGAAGAAGGATGATAAATATGCTCAACTCTGTAATAACTTCAAAAATTTACATGCGTATAAATCTGTATCTTTCCATGCTATTATTGTAGGCTCACTTGGATCATGGGATCCTCTCAATGACAAATTTTTGAAAAAGATATGTGCCAAATCGTACCTTAATATGTTTAAGCGCTTATGTGTATCTGATGTCATTTCTAAGTCACGTGATATTTATGTATCATTCATGTCCAAGGCAATGAATCGCGATTAATTTATTATATTTTTATATACATGACATAACCTCAATTTTAACCTACAAACAAATACATACATATAAGACTTATAGGTTTCTACAACCTCAATTGTAAACACATGTGATATTTTTGATGTTTTAATTATTGTATTCTTCAACATCTTTCTATACGAATTTATTAATATACTGAACTTCTTTGATTATGCTTATGTATATCTATGACTTGATGACCTATGTCTTCATTACAGTATTCTTTGTACTTGTGTATACCTATATGCTCATATAGCAAACCAAAATTAATTTTGATCTCATATGTAATTTTATTTTTCAATTGACATGCTGATTATTTTCTATTATAATACAATTTCTCTATGTAATTAATCTCATATAATTGTCCCTACCTATTAATTAACATTGTGAATAAAAACAATCTGTTCTTATCAGCTTAATCTCTGGTATGCTTGGAATTTCCAAGCTCTCAAGATTAAACTTATTTTTGGAAATAGGGACGTTTGGATGTTTACATCCGACGACCCACGGGTTGACTCAGCATTGCAGTACAGCTGAGTTCGGCCCACCAAACAAAACAAAATCATACAGCAGTGAAATCTACAGGATTTACTAAGTCAAATCTGGTTATAAGGGATCCGGATGTAAGGGAAATCCGGCTTAACGGGACAGTTTTAAAATATTTGGAGCCAGCCTATGAGCACCACCCTGTACAAAATATACACGGGACTAGTCGCCGACTGCCTTAGCTCCATCGCTTCTCGGCCTTTTGGCTAAGATCACGCGGTTAAATTCCGCGCGAGGCGACCTCTCCTGACCTATAATTTGACCTTGAAAACCGAAAAAACCTACCACTTGTGAGTGCACCTGGCTTGTCCGGGAATTTACATCCCACATCTTCCTTCCAATCTGCCACCTTTGATGTGCTACTGGCTTGCCTGGTCTCTCGAAGTCTCCATCTCAAACCCTCAAAATACTCATCCCCACGGAAGAAAATACGCTCCTGACCAGCTCTGGCCCACTTACATAAATTACCTGAGTTAAAAATAATTGACCTAATTACATTGATTTTTATTTTTTCAACTGAGTCCATCCCCAGTACTCGGCCTAGTTCCATGTGAATCCAGCCTGACGTACAAACCATCTCCAGCCGTCCATTTCATCAAGCTTCACCTACTTCCTGGAGAAATAGACTGTAAGCTATCGAAATTCTCCACCGGACGCAAGATGTTCTCCCTCACCCCCCACCCCATGGACTTTCCTTCATTTTACACCACCTTACTCCGCCATGGAAATACAGCCACCCTGACGTTTCCTCTCCAAAGGAAATTCAAATGCAGTGAGCGAAAATGCAAGAAAACCTGGTCCTGCCAACAATGGACCCGGTCCTACCAACTATACGTTAAGCATATGGAGCAGGACCACAAAATCAAGATATCCACCAACCTGAGGAAGTGCAGACTCTGCGACAACATCATCACCCACCCCCAACCGACCAAACACGCTGCCAGCTGCCAAGGACCCAACTCACCCCCTCCTCCACCGGCGACTACTACTGCTCCACATGCTCCTTCACCACCACCGGAGCCCAGCCAGCCTCCACCACCCCTGGAGCCCAATCAACCTCCCACCAATGTCTCAATCACTGGAGTGGAAGCAGATGTGGATACAGAAAATGAGGAAGACAACTCTCCAGTGCCTCCCAGAATCTCTCGCCCCCTCTGGACCACCACTGGCGCCACCCCCATCATTACCATCATCATCCCTGCCTCCACTACATTCCAATGCAGTATTGAGGACTGTGACGCCAGATTCGAGAATAAAGTGTGGACTTCATCCCTCCAGAGCCTTCGTAAACACATCCACAATGTCCATGACACCCCCCAAACCTCATATGATACCCATAAAGTGTGTGTCAGGTGTCAAGGCATCATTACTGAAAAGCAAATATGGAGACATACTCAGAAGTGCAGAGCTACACTCCACCTCGAGCCAAACTTACCCGGAGCCCACCAGGGCCTCACCCCCTCCTCCACCCATTCATCTTCCTCAAGTGACAGTGACAGTGACTACTCCCCCACCCCTGAAAAGAAACACAAATGCCCCATCAGAAACTGCTCCAGGGAGTTCACGAATAAAACAGCTCTGAGAAATCACCTCAGAGACCATACCACAAAGAAGAGGAAGGCAGAAGCCATCGCAAAACTTCCCGCCGCTTCCCACCTGAAACATGTTCTTACTAAAAAGATCATGGGCAAAGCAGTGCCCGAAATTGAAGAGGAGCAATCTGATTCGGATCTGCAAAACCACGACGCGAACAATCAGGACCTAGCCGAAGACGAGTACGAGGATAACTCCACCCCCACCAGGACCGACGACGAGATTGAGTTTATCAACGTCACATTAACCGCAACCACCCCCTTACCACAAGCTCAAGCCCCAAACACCACCTTACCCCAATCTCAAACCCCAACTACCCACTCCTCTACCCCCACCCCTCCAGGCAGTGAACCTCACGAGAATAATGCACTCCTAAACCCAAACCAAGCCAATCCTCCCTCACCCTTCCGGAGCTGCTCACGTATGCAACGTCGAGTTCTCAGCTTTCGTAGTCTCGAAAATACCCCAACCAATAACACTCCTATAAACCCACCCCCTGCACCTTCACACCCACAACAAGGCAGCGATAGTAAAATGGACGATCCAGCTCTGAAGGCCAGGCGGTGTCTCAAGGCACCACTGGCTAAAGGAGTACAGCTGCCCACCCACCCCTCGCAAGCAACACCAGCTACCCCTGCACACCCTCAACCAGTTACAAACAATGACCTACTCTCATACTTACACCGTGAGACACTCGCACCGGTACAAAGCACCACCGCCCAGTCCTCCGGAAGCCCCGATTCCATCTTCCTCCCTTGGACACCATCGGCCCAGCCCCGAAGCCCGTCACCACCATCAAGCATCTCACATGACTCGTTCGACTTCAACCAATATACTAACATGGTTGACAACCTCGCTGAGCTTGAACGCAGCTTTGAAGCCAGGCCGATCAACATCCCTCTCCAACCTACTTCTACACCTCCCAGCCCCACACCTCAAACAAGGGATGAAAACCGCGATGCAGAGTCCAGCACCAACAATACATCACAGGAAGAACCCACCGCACACGATCAACCCCTTAGTGATGAAGAGAACGTCAACAATCCTTCACCCTCCAACCCCCTCCCCCTACCCCCGAACAACCGACCCTCCACCGAGCAGGAGCTCGATCTCATTAACACGGACGATCGGACCGCCGTTCACGACTTTATGGAGGATCTAACTAGACTCTACAATGAACCATGCTCACAAAAATCCTGGGATGCCTTCGAAGTTCTCCTTGAGGACCTCATCCTGTGCGCCCAAGCTGAAGTTCACCTCCCTGAAGCCCCCATAGAACGCTCCTCCTCCTCCACCCCCGACCCTACAAACCCCGAACAAATCCAAAAAATGTATAGACGGAATCGAAGAAAAGCCATCCGGCTCATCACAGGCAATGGTGGTGAGTACTGCACCATCCCCAAAGAATCCGTCTCTGAATACTTCACCGAATCTTACACATCCAAACCCTGTGATCCAAATTTCTACGACAATGTACCTAGAGCCCCCGACGAAATTGTCCTCCCCGAATTCACCGGTGACCATGTTCAAAACCATCTCAAGAAGTGTGAAAATACAGCACCAGGGGGAGACCGGCTCACCTACCACCACTGGAGAAGCTTGGACCCAAGCGGAAAACTTCTTGCTCTCATATGTAATATATGTAGAACATACAGGCAGATCCCAAAAACTTGGAAGGCCTCAAAAACTATCCTCATCCACAAGAAGGGTGAAAAGGACGTCATTTCCAACTGGCGGCCCATAGCAATCAGCACCACCCTGTACAAAATCTACACCGGACTTGTTGCCGAATCCTTGCGCTCCTGGATGTCCCTACACAACATTTTACACCCCTCACAAAAAGGCTTTACCCCACACGATGGAGTCTTTGAGCATAACTTCTTGCTCCAAGAAATGATGGAAGATGCAAAAATCAACAACAAGGATCTCTGTGGAGCCCTACTGGACTACTCCAATGCCTTCGGAAGCATCCCACATGAGGCCATCTTTCTGTCATTGGAAAACTATGGAGCCGGTCAAGAAGTGATTGACGTCATCAAGGACGTCTACCACCAGTCCACCACATGCGTCATGACCAATGGCTCTGAAACCACCCCCATACCTATCTGCAACGGTGTCAAGCAAGGATGCAAGCTCAGTTCTTGGCTCTTCAATCTTGCCATCAATCCCATCCTTGAACGCCTCCATAAGAAATTTCAAGACCCTGTTGCACTCCCCTCTCCACACGCCACCGCTTACGCTGACGACATTATGCCGCTTGACTCCTCCCACAACCCGGTCACCAACCTTCAAAAAAAGCTCAACTTTATCAACTCTGAGTCAAAAAAAATCTCGCTCCACCTCAACCCCCTAAAGTGCATCTCCTTCCACCTCTCCGGGAGGACACCAGTTGGAATGCGAAATACACAATTCAAAATTAATGGCAACCCTATTCCATCCCTCCTCGACGGTGACACCACTAAATTTCTTGGAAAACCAATTGGGTTCCAGATCGTCAGCGACTACACGGAGCTCAACAATCACATCAACTTTGGCTTTCAACTCCTTCGCTCGCAACTCACCCCCTGGCAGAAGTTGGATGCCCTCAAAACGTTCTTCTACTCTTCTCTAACATTTGGGATGCGGACCACCCAATTCAAAAAAGAGGAGTGGCAAGCTATAGATGACGCCCTCCGACCCGAAATTAAGCAAAATATATATGTACCCAAGAGAGCCTCAAACGAATACCTCTATGGAAGTACTGATGCCGGAGCCCTTGGGATCCCCAATGCAGCTGATGACTCCGACATCTTTGCGATTGACTCCGCATTCAAGCTCCTGACATCACGTGATGACGTCATTACTGTTCTTGCCAAAAAAAGTCTTACCAGAACAGTGGCCGCCAGGATGAAAAAGACGACAGCCACCTGGCCCGAAATTATGTCCTTTCTCTCGGGAAGCAATGCTGGAGCCCTAAACAACAATGAGGGAGGGAACCGATACACCAACATATGGACCCGTGCCCGCTCCGCCTCCTCCCGGCTTAAAATAAAATGGGACTACTTTGAGGAGAAATTCAAACTCTCCCGCCTTGATGCAACTCTAAAAATAAAGGACCGCCACAAGGTTGCCAGGGTCATCCGGGACCAAATTCGAGGATATCGGAACTCCAAACTGCTAAGCTATAGAGCTCAAGGAAAGGCTCTGGAATGTGTTGCTAAGGACTCCTCCAGCCGTCACTTCCTCAATACTGGGCGATACACCTGTTTCGCAGACTGGAGGTTCATCCACAAGGCTCGTCTGGATCTCTGTCCTGTGAATGGAGCCAGCTGGAGACAAGATGCTGACAAGAGATGCAGAATATGTGGGTACGACCAGGAGACTCTACCACATGTCCTTAACAGCTGTCCCTCCTTCTCCCAACTCTGGATGGAACGACACAACGCTATAGTGGATCGCATCAAAAAAGCTGCTACAGGGCTACACAAGCTGGAAATCTTCTCCGAAAACCAGACCGTTGGAAGCTCCACCCTCCGCCCTGACCTGATACTCGTCGACCCCCGCTCCCGAAAAGCCTTCATCATTGATGTAACCATCCCCTTTGAAAATCGTGGTTCATCAATGGAAGCTGCCCGGAAGAAGAAAGACGACAAGTACGCCGAACTATGTAACCAATTTAAATCTTTACATGCCTATAATTCCGTTACATTTCATGCCATTATTATTTGTAGCCTGGGGTCATGGGATCCAAAGAATGATAAATTTTTAAAACGTATTTGTGCCAAATCATACTTATCTATGTTCAAAAGGCTATGTGTCTCCGATGTTATATCAAAATCCCGTGACTTATATGTGAAATTTATGTCCAAGGCTAATCAAAATAGGAACTAGTCTAACTATACAAGTACCTTAAAATATTGCCACCTGGCTACTTATGTATTTACTTAACTTATATTTTTATACATGACTTCATTATTGTATTCTTCCCAATCTTTCTCAATTATCATGCAATATCGCAATTTGACACGGATTCCTACAATCCTTAATGTATTATATATGACATGTACATGTTTTAATTATTGTATTCTTGGAATCTTTCGATTTAACCCTGCAATTACCAACCCATTTATTTTTGGTATTACTTCTTGACATGCTGATTCAATGCTTACTATTTGATACAATCACTCTCATTTATGCACTCCATGTAATTAAACTTATTTAACAATTTAATATTTTGAATGAATAAATCTGTTCTTATCAGCTTAATCTCTGGTATGCTTGGAATTTCCAAGCTCTCAAGATTAAACTTATTTTTGGAAATAGGGACGTTTGGATGTTTACATCCGACGACCCACGGGTTGACTCAGCATTGCAGTACAGCTGAGTTCGGCCCACCAAACAAAACAAAATCATACAGCAGTGAAATCTACAGGATTTACTAAGTCAAATCTGGTTATAAGGGATCCGGATGTAAGGGAAATCCGGCTTAACGGGACAGTTTTAAAATATTTGGAGCCAGCCTATGAGCACCACCCTGTACAAAATATACACGGGACTAGTCGCCGACTGCCTTCGCTCCTGGATGACGACCAACAACATTCTACACCCATCGCAGAAACGCTTTACCCCCCATGATGGGGTCTTCGAACACAACTTCTTGTCAATGTCAATGGACTTCTCTTCAATCAACAAATACTACGTTCTCAGCTGGCTCCGTGGCAAAAGCTCGACGCACTAAAGACGTTCTTCTACTCCCAGCTCACTTTTGCTATGAGGACAACCAAGTTCAAAAAGGAGGAATGGCAGCTCATTGACGACACCCTCAGGCCAGAGATCAAGCGCAACATATTCGTCCCTCCTCGTGCCTCCAACGAATACCTATATGGAAGTGCTGAGGCTGGTGGACTTGGTATTCCTAATGCTGCTGATGACTCCGACATCTTCGCTATTGACTCTGCGTTTAAGCTTCTGACGTCACCAGATGAAGTTATCGAGGACTTGGCAAAGAAAAGTCTTTCCCGCACAGTGGCCGCACGCTTAAAGACATCCTTGGTAGAATGGCCCGAGATCACCGCATTTCTCTCTGGAGCTAAACATGGATCCTTTCAGAATTGTGAGGGAGGGAACCGTTACTCCAACATATGGACTCGTGCTCGCTCCGCCTCCACCCGCTTAAAAATCCGTTGGGACTACTTTGATGGCAAGATTAAGCTATCCCGCCTTGACGTCACTCTGAAGATACGAGACCGTCACAAAGTGGCCCGTGTCATCCGAGACCAAGTCCGCGCAGCTCGTAATGCCCGCCTCCTCAGCTTCCGTTCTCAAGGGAAGGCACTGGAGTGCGTAGCCAAAGATCCTGCTAGCCGCCATTTCCTATGCACTGGACGATACACCCGCTTTGCTGATTGGAGGTTTATCCACAAGGCCCGCCTGGACTTGTGCCCCGTCAACGGTGCTAGTTGGCGCCAGCTCAATGACAAGAGATGCAGAGTATGCGGCTATGAACAGGAGACCCTTCCTCATGTCCTGAATGGCTGTACTTTGTTCTCCCAACAATGGACGGAGCGTCACAACAACATCGTGGACCGGATCAAGAAAGCTGCTACAGGACTTAAGAAGCTCGAGATCTTCTCTGAAAATCAGCCTGTAGGAGACTCCACACTTCGACCTGACCTCATCCTCATTGACAGACCAAACCGAAAAGCCTACGTCATTGATGTGACCATTCCTTTTGAAAATCGTGGTCCATCAATGGCGGCGGCTAGGAAGAAGAAGGATGATAAATATGCTCAACTCTGTAATAACTTCAAAAATTTACATGCGTATAAATCTGTATCTTTCCATGCTATTATTGTAGGCTCACTTGGATCATGGGATCCTCTCAATGACAAATTTTTGAAAAAGATATGTGCCAAATCGTACCTTAATATGTTTAAGCGCTTATGTGTATCTGATGTCATTTCTAAGTCACGTGATATTTATGTATCATTCATGTCCAAGGCAATGAATCGCGATTAATTTATTATATTTTTATATACATGACATAACCTCAATTTTAACCTACAAACAAATACATACATATAAGACTTATAGGTTTCTACAACCTCAATTGTAAACACATGTGATATTTTTGATGTTTTAATTATTGTATTCTTCAACATCTTTCTATACGAATTTATTAATATACTGAACTTCTTTGATTATGCTTATGTATATCTATGACTTGATGACCTATGTCTTCATTACAGTATTCTTTGTACTTGTGTATACCTATATGCTCATATAGCAAACCAAAATTAATTTTGATCTCATATGTAATTTTATTTTTCAATTGACATGCTGATTATTTTCTATTATAATACAATTTCTCTATGTAATTAATCTCATATAATTGTCCCTACCTATTAATTAACATTGTGAATAAAAACAATCTGTTCTTATCAGCTTAATCTCTGGTATGCTTGGAATTTCCAAGCTCTCAAGATTAAACTTATTTTTGGAAATAGGGACGTTTGGATGTTTACATCCGACGACCCACGGGTTGACTCAGCATTGCAGTACAGCTGAGTTCGGCCCACCAAACAAAACAAAATCATACAGCAGTGAAATCTACAGGATTGACTAAGTCAAATCTGGTTATAAGGGATCCGGATGTAAGGGAAATCCGGCTTAACGGGACAGTTTTAAAATATTTGGAGCCAGCCTATGAGCACCACCCTGTACAAAATATACACGGGACTAGTCGCCGACTGCCTTCGCTCCTGGATGACGACCAACAACATTCTACACCCATCGCAGAAACGCTTTACCCCCCATGATGGGGTCTTCGAACACAACTTCTTGTCAATGGTGCCAGCTGGAAGCAAGAGTCGGACCAGCGATGCAGAGTCTGTGGGTATGACCAGGAGACCCTACCACATGTCCTTAACAGCTGCCCCTCCTTCTCTCAACTCTGGATGCAGCGCCACAATGCGGTCGTGGACCGAATTAAAAAAGCAGCCACCGGACTCCACAAGTTGGACCTTTTCTCGGAGAACCAACCAGTGGGGAACTCGACTCTCCGTCCGGACCTCATCTTCGTCGATCCTCGAACCCGAAAAGCCTTCATCGTTGACGTCACCATCCCCTTCGAAAATCGCTTCTCGGCCTTTTGGCTAAGATCACGTGCTTAACCCACGCGAGGCGACCACTTTTAACCTTGACCTACCTACCCTTGATGTACTGCTACTGGCTTGTCTGGTCTTACATTATACCTGCTCCTTCCAATCTACCACCTTTGATGTGCTACTGGCCTGTCCAGTCTCTCGAAGATCCTCTCAACCCTTTGACTCCCCCCGCTACAGAGGACGTTACGACGAAGCACTTGCTCCTGGGAATAGGCTGGTATTGAGTAATACGAGATCTGCAGGCAGGGACGGTTGATGCAGGGGCCTAGCTTACAGTACACTTGTTCCGCGTGTTCTTTGTAAGTACTCAAACGGCTTCACCCCAATACGTATCCTGTTAACTACGCATATGCCCGCTGCAGTCTCGTCTGAAATCCCCCGGTCAAATCACTCGTAGCTCTGCATACTGACTCTAACTAATTACTACGATGTGCCAATAGAGGGGGCCTCGACTGAAAAATCCTAGGCACGATTAGTAGCACTTTGCCCCAATACCCATAGGTAAGCTTCTCAAAAAACTTGTAGGCGATCCTGATCCTGATTCTGACTCTATTTCGCAGAACCGCGACCAAGATTCTCAAAACCTACTGGAGGACGAATACAATAACGACTCCACCCCCACCAGAACTGACGACGAAATCGAAATCACCAATCGTACTCTGATTCAACAAACCTCTCCTACCTCAAATAACTCACCATTTGTGAACATTACCCACACTACACCAGCACCAGCCTCACTTGTGACCTCCACCCTCGCTCCTCCGGGTCAAGCCTCTCTGGTGACCAGTTTCTTACCTCCACCGACCTCGACCTCAATCGTGATCACTCCAACGGATCAAGCCCCACCAGTGAGCACCACCCCCACCCCATCATATCAAGCCCCGCCAGCGAGCTCCACCTACACTCCACAAGAACAAGCATCACAAGTGCATTACACTTCTCCAGCACCAACTCAAGTCTCCTCCACTCACTCCACTCCCGAATCCTTTGTCTCAGCACCCTCAAGTGCCGAATCTACACACCGGATTGAATACCACAACCCTAACCGTGCCAACCCACCCTCCCCATTTCGATTCAACAACTTTGTGCCTCGGAACCTCATCAACGAATATACTCCTATTAGTGCTCCCTCGCCCACCCTGTGCAGTGAATCTCAACCCGTCGCTAACTCTCAACCCCCAAGCAATTGTGAAAACAACCCACCCCCCGACATCAACAATCATGCAGACAACTCACCCCCTGATACTCTTCACTCCTCCGCGGGCAGCAAAAGTAAAATGGACAATCCAGCTCTGGAGGCCAGGCGGTGTCTCAAGGCACCACTGGTCGAAGGAGTGCGGCTGCCCCCACCTACCTCCCAATTTTCATCAGACACCCCCACCAACTCTCAACAAATCATCCACGGTGACCTACTATCACATATACACCAGGAGCAACTCGCAGCTGGACAAAACACAGAAGCTCAAACTCCGTCAAATTCAGCATCCGTGTTCCTACCTTGGTCCTCCGCCACCCACCCTCGGAGCCCCTCACCCCCGTCAAGCATCCTGGACGGCTCATTTAACTTTGACCAATATACTGATATGGTCAACAACTTGGACCAGAATGATGGAAACATGGAACCTGCACCCATTGAGATTCCACTTCAACACCCACTCACCACCACCACAGTCCGGAATGCTCCTCCGCCCGCCAACATCTCACACACACCACGGGAAGATCTCCAACATCACCTACACCTCTCCGATGGCGAAGACGATGACGACCCCCCACATCTCAACCCCCACCCCCTCCCCCTACCCCCGAACAACCGACCCTCCACCGAGCAGGAGCTCGACTTGATCGACACAGACGACCGCACCGCTGTTCACAACTTTACAGAGGACCTCACCAAAATCTATAATGATCCCACCAGCCCAGAATCATGGTCCGCCTTCGAACTGCTCATGGAAGAGCTCATCAAATGTGCCCAGGATGAAGTGAAACTCCCTGAAGCCCCCACCCAGCGCTCCTCCACATCTGCTCCGGACCCCTCCAACCCTGAACAGATCCAGAAAATATATAGGAGGAACAGAAGAAAAGCCATCCGCCTCATCACTGGCAACGGTAGTGAGCATTGTAAAATCCAGAAAGAAACTGTTTCCGCCCATTTTACCTCCTCCCTCAGCCCTAAGTCCTGTGACTCTGCATTCTATAATGAGGTACCCAGGGCCCCGGACGAAATCACCCTCCCCGAATTCTCAGGAAAACATGTCCGGAACCACCTTGAACGGTGCGAAAATACCGCCCCTGGGGACGACCGTCTTACCTACAATCACTGGCGGAGCCTGGACCCCAGCGGCAAGCTTATCGCTCTAATATGCAATATATGTAGAACCTACCGCCAGATTCCGTCATCCTGGAAGATCTCCAAGACCATCCTCATCTATAAAAAAGGTGATCCTCTAGAAGTCGGCAACTGGAGACCCATCGCCATCAGCAAAACCCTGTATAAGATATACACGGGTCTCGTCGCGGACAGCATCAGATCCTGGATGACTCTCCACAACATCCCCAACCCTTCTCAGAAAGGATTTACCCCACATGATGGAGTTTTTGAGCACAACTTTGTACTAGAAGAGCTGATGGAGGAAGCAAAAATGGAGAAGAAGGACTTGTGCGGAGCAATGCTGGACTACTCCAATGCCTTTGGCAGCATCCCCCACAAGGCCATCTTCCTCTCCCTAGAACACTATGGAGCCGGTCAGGAGATCATTGACATCGTGAGGGACATCTACCACAACTCCCTAACATCGGTAATGACGAATGACTCCGAAACCAGCCCCATCCCTGTGACCAACGGAGTCAAGCAAGGATGCAAATTGAGCTCCTGGCTCTTCAACTTAGCCATAAACCCCATCCTCCAACGGCTTTATTCCAAATTTCAAAATCCCACCCTACCCCCCTCCGCTCACGCCACCGCCTACGCCGATGACCTCATGCCACTTGACAACGGTGAAAAAGCCGCCCAGACCTTACAGAAGAAGATCAACTTCATCTACGCTGAATCCAAAAGAATCTCCCTCCTCCTCAATCCGACAAAATGCATCTCATTCCACCTATCCGGCAAATCACCAGTAGGAATGAGGGATACCCGCTTTACCATCAATAGAAGCCCCATCCCAGCCCTACTTGACGGCGAAGCGACGACATTTCTTGGAAAACCGGTCGGATTCCAAGTAGTGAGCAACTACTCCAATCTTGACGCCCATATAAATTTTGGACTGAAAATCCTCCGGTCCCAGCTCACACCATGGCAGAAATTGGACGCTCTTAAAACTTTCTTTTATTCATCCCTGACATTTGCAATGAGGACAACCCAACTAAAGAAAGAAGAGTGGCAAATGATTGATGATGCCCTGCGCCCTGACATCAAGCAGAACATCTTTGTCCCCAAACGTGCTACTAACGAATACCTGTATGGTAGCACCGATGCTGGTGCTCTTGGAATTCCGAATGCGGCCGATGACTCTGACATCTTCGCCATCGACTCCGCATTCAAGCTCCTCACCTCCAGAGATGACGTCATCGTGGACCTAGCCAAGAAGAGCCTCACCCGCACGGTAGCAGCCAGATTAAAAAAGCCAACTGCTTCATGGACCGAAATTACTGCCTTTCTGTCTGGTGACAATAGTGGATCCTTTCACAATGCGCTGGGTGGGAACCGTTACTCCAACATCTGGACGAAGGCCCGCTCCGCCTCTACCCGCCTTAAAATTAAATGGGACTGGTTTGAGGACAAGATGAAACTTTCTTGTCGTGACGTCACTCTCAAAATCAAGGACCGCCACAAGGTTGCCCGGGTCATCCGGGATCGGGTTCGGGCTGCCCGCAACGCTAAACTACTCGCCTTCCGCAGCCAAGGGAAGGCCCTCGAATGTGTCGCCAAGGACTCCTCCAGCCGCCACTTCTTTGCAACTGGAAGATACACCCGCTTTGCTGACTGGAGATTCATCCACAAAGCCCGGCTGGATCTATGCCCGGTCAACGGTGCTAGCTGGCGCCAGACCCCGGATAAAAGGTGTCGTGTCTGCGGATACGAGCAGGAGACGCTCCCCCATGTTCTCAACGGTTGCAGCACCTTCTCTCAGCTATGGACCAAGAGACATAACCTCATCGTGGAGCGCCTCAAAATTGCAGCCACCGGCCGAAACAAGCTTCAAATCTTCTCCGAAAACCAACCAGTGGGCTCCTCCACCCTTCGCCCTGATCTCATCCTCGTTGACAGCATCAAGCGTAAGGCCTACGTCATCGATGTGACCATCCCCTTTGAAAATCGTGGTCCATCGATGGCGGCAGCCAGGAAAAAGAAGGAAGATAAGTACGCCGAGCTCTGTCAACAATTCAAGTCACAACATGCCTACAACACAGTAACATTCCATGCTATTATAGTAGGTACCTTAGGGTCATGGGACCCAGCCAATGATAAGTTTTTAAAAAGTATATGTGCCAAATCATACCTTTCTATGTTCAAAAGATTATGTGTATCTGATGTGATTTCCATTTCCCGTGATATATATGTGAATTTCATGTCCAGTGCTAACCGTAACCATGCCTAGTCTACTTATAATACACTGATTACTTCACACAATTTTGCCATCTGGCTACTTATGTACATATGATGTTTATTTTATATGACTGATTTTCAATATTGTATTCTTCCAAATCTGTCTATACTTAATTAATACGATACCTACATTTTGACTCGGATTCCTACAATCCCCCAATTGTACTCAATAATTGATATGCTCATGTTTTCAATATTGTATTCTTGCAAACTCTTTTTTTTTATTATACTACTACTATTATTATTATATGCTTCTACTTGACATGCTGATCTAATTAATTTTCGTCGTTACAATTATTTCCTATATAATAACTCCATAAAATGAACTTAATTTAAAAATTTAATATTCTGAATAAATCAATCTGTTCTTATCAGCTTAATCTCTGGTATGCTTGGAATTTCCAAGCTCTCAAGATTAAACTTATTTTTGGAAATAGGGACGTTTGGATGTTTACATCCGACGACCCACGGGTTGACTCAGCATTGCAGTACAGCTGAGTTCGGCCCACCAAACAAAACAAAATCATACAGCAGTGAAATCTACAGGATTTACTAAGTCAAATCTGGTTATAAGGGATCCGGATGTAAGGGAAATCCGGCTTAACGGGACAGTTTTAAAATATTTGGAGCCAGCCTATGAGCACCACCCTGTACAAAATATACACGGGACTAGTCGCCGACTGCCTTCGCTCCTGGATGACGACCAACAACATTCTACACCCATCGCAGAAAGGCTTTACCCCCCATGATGGGGTCTTCGAACACAACTTCTTGTCAATGGTGCCAGCTGGAAGCAAGAGTCGGACCAGCGATGCAGAGTCTGTGGGTATGACCAGGAGACCCTACCACATGTCCTTAACAGCTGCCCCTCCTTCTCTCAACTCTGGATGCAGCGCCACAATGCGGTCGTGGACCGAATTAAAAAAGCAGCCACCGGACTCCACAAGTTGGACCTTTTCTCGGAGTACAAACCAGTGGGGAACTCGACTCTCCGTCCGGACCTCATCTTCGTCGATCCTCAAACCCGAAAAGCCTTCATCGTTGACGTCACCATCCCCTTCGAAAATCGCTTCTCGGCCTTTTGGCTAAGATCACGTGCTTAACCCACGCGAGGCGACCACTTTTAACCTTGACCTACCAACCCTTGATGTACTGCTACTGGCTTGTCTGGTCTTACATTATACCTGCTCCTTCCAATCTACCACCTTTGATGTGCTACTGGCCTGTCCAGTCTCTCGAAGATCCTCTCAACCCTTTGACTCCCCCCGCTACAGAGGACGTTACGACGAAGCACTTGCTCCTGGGAATAGGCTGGTATTGAGTAATACGAGATCTGCAGGCAGGGACGGTTGATGCAGGGGCCTAGCTTACAGTACACTTGTTCCGCGTGTTCTTTGTAAGTACTCAAACGGCTTCACCCCAATACGTATCCTGTTAACTACGCATATGCCCGCTGCAGTCTCGTCTGAAATCCCCCGGTCAAATCACTCGTAGCTCTGCATACTGACTCTAACTAATTACTACGATGTGCCAATAGAGGGGGCCTCGACTGAAAAATCCTAGGCACGATTAGTAGCACTTTGCCCCAATACCCAATACCCAAAAAACCTAAAAACCTATATATAACCATACCGCTTTTAATGATGGCTTTTAATACTGTATATATTTGTGTGTGTACATAAAGGTTTAAATGTAATTATTGCTGTGTGTGCTTTTCTTTTATGAGCCCTTTTTGCTTTAGTATCCACTTGATTATATATAGCCATGTCGCGACTGACGCCGCTACCATCAGCCAACTACTCCACGGTGATTCGGCATGGCACCACCGCAACCCTGGTCTTCCCTATAAAAAAGAACATCCGCTGCAGTGAACGCCGATGCAATAGCTCCTGGTCCTGCAAGGGCTGGTATAGGTCCTACACTTCGTACCTGAAGCACATGCTGACTGACCATGACGTCAAAATCGACACCAACCTCCGCCGGTGTTCTGCATGCAACCTTAACATATCCCATATCCAACCCTCTGTACATGCCTCAAAATGCCAACCTGGCAACCCTGCACCCTTAAATCCTTTGCCTACCACCTCTACCTCTAATGATAGGCCCTCCAATAACACTCGTTCTACTTTCAGCTCCAGACCTGTTTTACCCCTCTCTCAAGCTTCATCTACGGACACCGACATGGAATCTGACTCTGAAGATGACGTGGCCCCCAAGCCTCCAGAAATCTCTCGCCCCTCCTGGAACCATGACCCAGAAAACCCCCCAACCATCACCATAGAATTCCCAGCTTCCTCAACTTTCCAGTGCAGCCTCCCCAACTGTAGCGCCCTATTTGAAAATCTGAGTTGGACTGCTTCCCTACAAAGCCTCCGCAAGCATCTCCACAGAGTCCACAACAGGGACCAAGACTCCTACACAACCAGGAAAATTTGCATACGTTGTGAAGAAGAAATCACGGAGCGTAAGATTACGAGCCACACCAACAAATGCCGTGCCACACTCCATGTACTTCCAACACAGCCTGGGGCCTCCACCTCTTCAACAGAAGCCGCCTCACTCCTAGCCTCTTCAATTGCAGCTGCCTCACTCACCACTTCCTCAGTTGCAGTGTCAAACCCACCCACCCCCTTCCCAGATGAGAAGTTTCACTGCACCTTTCCTAGCTGCCATCGTAGCTTCACCAAAAGAAGAGCCCTCATCAACCACCAACGGGACCACCGTACAAAGACGTTGAAGGAAGCCGCCATCAACAAGCTCAACCCCTCCTCCAAAATCCAAGGTAAACTCAGGGCTAGAGTACTTAGTCAGAAGCCTGACACCAACAATGAGGATAAGAACGATGACTCATATCTTTCTTCTGACCCACAGGAATGCGATTCAGATTCCCAAGACCAACTCGAAGATGAATATGACAACGACTCCACCCCCACCCGCACAGATGACGAGGTTGAATTTATTAACCGAACCCTGACAGCACAACAAGAAACCTCTGACAACGAATCTCCATTCCACTCAACTCTCAACCCTTCTGTACATAATCCTACACCCCCTTTAATACCTATAAATGCTCCTTCTCCTATACGCAACACTAATCACCCACCTCGACGCTTGATTCAACCTAAACCTAACTCTGAGCACACCCCTACTCCCCTATCCAATACACCTAGTAATTTACCATGTAACTCAATACCTATACCCACACCTACACCTACACCCACACCTACCCCACAAAGTCAACAGCTTAATATGTCTTTGCCATTAAATAATGTTCATGTTTCTAGCTCTTTGTTCTCAACCACCCCCTCTCCAGCAAGAATGCTCATCCGCACAAGACGTTCTCTATACATCACTCCGAACCCCTGCAGCCAAAGCAAAATGGAGGATCCAGCCTCTGACGCTAGGACGTGTCTTAGGGCACCACTAGTGGATGAAGTGGCGCTGCCATCGTCCGGTGTTGGCCAGTTAGAAAGCAAATTGGATTCCCCAGCCTCTGACCCCAGTCGATGTCTCAAGGCATCACTGGGGGAGGGGGTGCAGCTGGAAACACACGCGGACCTCCTTAATCTCATTGCCAACGAAGGAAGACACCTGACGTCTCCTGCTCATCTCTCTCAGCCCTCGCCATCCAACTCTGATGCCTTTACTACTATGACGACACCTGAGAGGCCGGCAGTCACATCACGTGACTCATCACATGACTCAGCCCTCTTTAACCAATACACCGGTATGGTCGATCAACTTGTCCTGGAGCGGGAAAGCACTGAAAACAATGATGTCATCAATCCTCTGCCCTTTAATATCGACTTTGACAGCTCCATCCCTGCCTTCAGCGCATCCTTACAGAGACACATGGCTGAATCCGAGGCAGCCCAAGAAAGAGCGGAAGCTGAGTATGATGCCATTCACCAACAACAACAGACAGAGCCAGAGATGGATGACGTAGACAATTTCCATGACGTCAACATTGCACCTGAAGAACCTCCACACCACCCACCCCCTTCCTCACGAGAACAAGAGCTAGACTTAATTAACTCTAACGACAAAACCGCTATACATGATTTTAGTAATGTCCTCACAATCCTATATAATGATCCTTGCACCCCTGAAAATTGGAATTCCTTTGAAACTATCCTCACCAACCTTACTACCCTTGCTCAGAGGGAGGTCAACCTACCTGAACAACCCTTAAATCGAAATTCCTCTTCCTCCCCCCCTGACCCCTCTAACCCTGAATTAATCCAAAAAATGTACAGAAGGAACAGACGAAAGGCCATAGGACTCATCACTGGTAACGGTGGTGAGTACTGTGGCATTGATAGAGAACATGTAACTAATCATTTTACAGAATCCTATAGCCCAAAGATGTGTGACGTCACCTTTTACAATGACGTACCAAAGACTGAGGAAGAAATTACTATTCCAGAATTTAAAGGCAAGCATGTATCAAACCTCCTCATGAAGTGTGAAAACACCGCCCCTGGTGACGACCGTCTCACTTACCACCACTGGAGAAGCCTGGATCCCAGTGGTGACCTCATCGCCCTAATCTGCAACATCTGTAGGAAGTACCGTCAAATCCCACAACAATGGAAAAACTCGAAGACTATCCTAATTCATAAGAAGGGAGACAAGACAGAGATAGGAAACTGGAGACCGATCGCCATCAGCCGTACTATATACAAGATCTACACCGGGCTGGTAGCTGACTGCATACGTCATTGGATGCTGAAAAACAATGTCCTCCATCCCTCACAGAAAGGCTTCACCCCCCATGACGGCGTATTTGAACACAACTTTCTACTCCAAGAAATGCTAGAAGACGCAAGAATGAAGAAGCACGAACTCTGTGGAGCTCTCCTTGACTACTCTAACGCCTTTGGTAGCATCCCCCACCAAGCCATCTTTTTGTCCCTTGAACATTATGGAGCGGGGCAAGAAATCATCGACATCATCCGAGACGTCTACGAGGGATCCACCACAACAGTCATGACCAACAACACTGAAACTGAACCTATTCCATTCAACAACGGGGTAAAACAGGGCTGTAAGTTGAGTTCATGGCTTTTTAACCTTGCTATAAATCCTATAATCCAAAGACTTTATAACACCTTTCAAATTCCTAACTCACCCCCTACTGCTCATGCCACTGCCTATGCTGATGACCTTATGCCTTTAGACAATAGTGATGATCCTATTAATACCCTTCAAAAAAAGTTAAACTTTGTAAATGTTGAATCCAGTCGAATCTCCCTCCACCTCAACCCTTCCAAGTAAGTCTCCTTTCATTTTTCAGGCAGAACACCGGTGGGCATGCGCGACTCGAGATTTATTATTGGCGGCAACCCCATCCCGGCGCTCCTAGATGGCGAGCCAACTAAGTTCTTGGGGAAGCCGGTGGGTTTTCAAATCATCAGTGAGTACTCAGAACTGGATGCCCATATCAACTTTGGCCTACAAATACTACGTTCTGAGCTGGCTCCGTGGCAAAAGCTCGACGCTCTAAAGACGTTCTTCTACTCTCAGCTCACTTTTGCTATGAGGACAACCCAGTTCAAAAAGGAGGAATGGCAGCTCATTGACGACACCCTCAGGCCAGAGATCAAGCGCAACATATTCGTCCCTCCTCGTGCCTCCAACGAATACCTATATGGAAGTGCTGAGGCTGGTGGACTTGGTATTCCTAATGCTGCTGATGACTCCGACATCTTCGCTATTGACTCTGCTTTTAAGCTTCTGACGTCACCAGATAAAGTTATCGAGGACTTGGCAAAGAAAAGTCTTTCCCGCACAGTGGCCGCACGCTTAAAGACATCCTTGGTAGAGTGGCCCGAGATCACCGCATTTCTCTCTGGAGCTAAACATGGATCCTTTCAGAATTGTGAAGGAGGGGACCGTTACTCCAACATATGGACTCGTGCTCGCTCCGCCTCCACCCGCTTAAAAATCCGTTGGGACTACTTTGATGGCAAGATTAAGCTATCCCGCCTTGACGTCACACTGAAGATACGAGACCGTCACAAAGTGGCCCGTGTCATCCGAGACCAAGTCCGCGCAGCTCGTAATGCCCGCCTCCTCAGCTTCCGTTCTCAAGGGAAGGCACTGGAGTGCGTAGCCAAAGATCCTGCTAGCCGCCATTTCCTATGCACTGGACGATACACCCGCTTTGCTGATTGGAGGTTTATCCACAAGTCCCGCCTGGACTTGTGCCCCGTCAACGGTGCTAGTTGGCGCCAGCTCAATGACAAGAGATGCAGAGTATGCGGCTATGAACAGGAGACCCTTCCTCATGTCCTGAATGGCTGTACTTTGTTCTCCCAACAATGGACGGAGCGTCACAACAACATCGTGGACCGGATCAAGAAAGCTGCTACAGGACTTAAGAAGCTCGAGATCTTCTCTGAAAATCAGCCTGTAGGAGACTCCACACTTCGACCTGACCTCATCCTCATTGACAGACCAAACCGAAAAGCCTACGTCATTGATGTGACCATTCCTTTTGAAAATCGTGGTCCATCAATGGCGGCGGCTAGGAAGAAGAAGGATGATAAATATGCTCAACTCTGTAATAACTTCAAAAATTTACATGCGTATAAATCTGTATCTTTCCATGCTATTATTGTAGGCTCACTTGGATCATGGGATCCTCTCAATGACAAATTTTTGAAAAAGATATGTGCCAAATCGTACCTTAATATGTTTAAGCGCTTATGTGTATCTGATGTCATTTCTAAGTCACGTGATATTTATGTATCATTCATGTCCAAGGCAATGAATCGCGATTAATTTATTATATTTTTATATACATGACATAACCTCAATTTTAACCTACAAACAAATACATACATATAAGACTTATAGGTTCCTACAACCTCAATTGTAAACACATGTGATATTTTTGATGTTTTAAATATTGTATTCTTCAACATCTTTCTATACGAATTTATTAATATACTGAACTTCTTTGATTATGCTTATGTATATCTATGACTTGATGACCCATGTCTTCATTACAGTATTCTTTGTACTTGTGTATACTTATATGCTCATATAACAACCCAACATTAATTTTGATCTCATATGTAATTTTATTTTTCAATTGACATGCTGATTATTTTCTATTATAATACAATTTCTCTATGTAATTAATCTCATATAATTGTCCCTACCTATTAATTAACATTGTGAATAAAAACAATCTGTTCTTATCAGCTTAATCTCTGGTATGCTTGGAATTTCCAAGCTCTCAAGATTAAACTTATTTTTGGAAATAGGGACGTTTGGATGTTTACATCCGACGACCCACGGGTTGACTCAGCATTGCAGTACAGCTGAGTTCGGCCCACCAAACAAAACAAAATCATACAGCAGTGAAATCTACAGGATTTACTAAGTCAAATCTGGTTATAAGGGATCCGGATGTAAGGGAAATCCGGCTTAACGGGACAGTTTTAAAATATTTGGAGCCAGCCTATGAGCACCACCCTGTACAAAATATACACGGGACTAGTCGCCGACTGCCTTCGCTCCTGGATGACGACCAACAACATTCTACACCCATCGCAGAAACGCTTTACCCCCCATGATGGGGTCTTCGAACACAACTTCTTGTCAATGGTGCCAGCTGGAAGCAAGAGTCGGACCAGCGATGCAGAGTCTGTGGGTATGACCAGGAGACCCTACCACATGTCCTTAACAGCTGCCCCTCCTTCTCTCAACTCTGGATGCAGCGCCACAATGCGGTCGTGGACCGAATTAAAAAAGCAGCCACCGGACTCCACAAGTTGGACCTTTTCTCGGAGAACCAACCAGTGGGGAACTCGACTCTCCGTCCGGACCTCATCTTCGTCGATCCTCAAACCCGAAAAGCCTTCATCGTTGACGTCACCATCCCCTTCGAAAATCGCTTCTCGGCCTTTTGGCTAAGATCACGTGCTTAACCCACGCGAGGCGACCACTTTTAACCTTGACCTACCTACCCTTGATGTACTGCTACTGGCTTGTCTGGTCTTACATTATACCTGCTCCTTCCAATCTACCACCTTTGATGTGCTACTGGCCTGTCCAGTCTCTCGAAGATCCTCTCACCCCTTTGACTCCCCCCGCTACAGAGGACGTTACGACGAAGCACTTGCTCCTGGGAATAGGCTGGTATTGAGTAATACGAGATCTGCAGGCAGGGACGGTTGATGCAGGGGCCTAGCTTACAGTACACTTGTTCCGCGTGTTCTTTGTAAGTACTCAAACGGCTTCACCCTAATACGTATCCTGTTAACTACGCATATGCCCGCTGCAGTCTCGTCTGAAATCCCCCGGTCAAATCACTCGTAGCTCTGCATACTGACTCTAACTAATTACTACGATGTGCCAATAGAGGGGGCCTCGACTGAAAAATCCTAGGCACGATTAGTAGCACTTTGCCCCAATACCCAATACCCAAAAAACCTAAAAACCTATATATAACCATACCGCTTTTAATGATGGCTTTTAATACTGTATATGTTTGTGTGTGTACATAAAGGTTTAAATGTAATTATTGCTGTGTGTGCTTTTCTTTTATGAGCCCTTTTTGCTTTAGTATCCACTTGATTATATATAGCCATGTCGCGACTGACGCCGCTACCATCAGCCAACTACTCCACGGTGATTCGACATGGCACCACCGCAACCCTGGTCTTCCCTATAAAAAAGAACATCCGCTGCAGTGAACGCCGATGCAATAGCTCCTGGTCCTGCAAGGGCTGGTATAGGTCCTACACTTCGTACCTGAAGCACATGCTGACTGACCATGACGTCAAAATCGACACAAACCTCCGCCGGTGTTCTGCATGCAACCTTAACATATCCCATATCCAACCCTCTGTACATGCCTCAAAATGCCAACCTGGCAACCCTGCACCCTTAAATCCTTTGCCTACCACCTCTACCTCTAATGATAGGCCCTCTAATAACACTTGTTCTACTTTCAGCTCCAGACCTGTTTTACCCCTCTCTCAAGCTTCATCTACGGACACCGACATGGAATCTGACTCTGAAGATGACGTAGCCCCCAAGCCTCCAGGAATCTCTCGCCCCTCCTGGAACCATGACCCAGAAAACCCCCCAACCATCACCATAGAATTCCCAGCTTCCTCAACTTTCCAGTGCAGCCTCCCCAACTGTAGCGCCCTATTTGAAAATCTGAGTTGGACTGCTTCCCTACAAAGCCTCCGCAAGCATCTCCACAGAGTCCACAACAGGGACCAAGACTCCTACACAACCAGGAAAATTTGCATACGTTGTGAAGAAGAAATCACGGAGCGTAAGATTACGAGCCACACCAACAAATGCCGTGCCACACTCCATGTACTTCCAACACAGCCTGGGGCCTCCACATCTTCAACAGAAGCCGCCTCACTCCTAGCCTCTTCAAGTGCAGCTGCCTCACTCACCACTTCCTCAGTTGCAGTGTCAAACCCACCCACCCCCTTCCCAGATGAGAAGTTTCACTGCACCTTTCCTAGCTGCCATCGTAGCTTCACCAAAAGAAGAGCCCTCATCAACCACCAACGGGACCACCGTACAAAGACGTTGAAGGAAGCCGCCATCAACAAGCTCAACCCCTCCTCCAAAATCCAAGGTAAACTCAGGGCTAGAGTACTTGGTCAGAAGCCTGACACCAACAATGAGGATAAGAACGATGACTCATATCTTTCTTCTGACCCACAGGAATGCGATTCAGATTCCCAAGACCAACTCGAAGATGAATATGACAACGACTCCACCCCCACCCGCACAGATGACGAGGTTGAATTTATTAACCGAACCCTGACAGCACAACAAGAAACCTCTGACAACGAATCTCCATTCCACTCAACTCTCAACCCTTCTGTACATAATCCTACACCCCCTCTAATCTTACCACCACTGGAGAAGCCTGGATCCCAGCGGTGACCTCATCGCCCTAATCTGCAACATCTGTAGGAAGTACCGTCAAATCCCACAACAATGGAAAAACTCGAAGACTATCCTAATTCATAAGAAGGGAGACAAGACAGAGATAGGAAACTGGAGACCAATCGCCATCAGCCGTACTATATACAAGATCTACACCGGGCTGGTAGCTGACTGCATACGTCATTGGATGCTGAAAAACAATGTCCTCCATCCCTCACAGAAAGGCTTCACCCCCCATGACGGCGTATTTGAACACAACTTTCTACTCCAAGAAATGCTAGAAGACGCAAGAATGAAGAAGCACGAACTCTGTGGAGCTCTCCTTGACTATTCTAACGCCTTTGGTAGCATCCCCCACCAAGCCATCTTTTTGTCCCTTGAACATTATGGAGCGGGGCAAGAAATCATCGACATCATCCGAGACGTCTACGAGGGATCCACCACAACAGTCATGACCAACAACACTGAAACTGAACCTATTCCATTCAACAACGGGGTAAAACAGGGCTGTAAGTTGAGTTCATGGCTTTTTAACCTTGCTATAAATCCTATAATCCAAAGACTCTATAACACCTTTCAAATTCCTAACTCACCCCCTACTGCTCATGCCACTGCCTATGCTGATGACCTTATGCCTTTAGACAATAGTGATGATCCTATAAATACCCTTCAAAGAAAGTTAAACTTTGTAAATGTTGAATCCAGTCGAATCTCCCTCCACCTCAATCCTTCCAAGTGTGTCTCCTTTCACTTTTCAGGCAGAACACCGGTGGGCATGCGCGACTCGAGATTTAATATTGGCGGCAACCCCATCCCGGCGCTCCTAGATGGCGAGCCAACTAAGTTCTTGGGGAAGCCAGTGGGTTTTCAAATCATCAGTGAGTACTCAGAACTGGATGCCCATATCAACATGAGCCTACAAATACTACGTTCTGAGCTGGCTCCGTGGCAAAAGCTCGACGCTCTAAAGACGTTCTTCTACTCTCAGCTTACTTTTGCTATGAGGACAACCCAGTTCAAAAAGGAGGAATAGCAGCTCATTGACGACACCCTCAGGCCAGAGATCAAGCGCAACATATTCGTCCCTCCTCGTGCCTCCAACGGATACCTATATGGAAGTGCTGAGGCTGGTGGACTTGGTATTCCTAATGCTGCTGATGACTCCGACATCTTCGCTATTGACTCTGCGTTTAAGCTTCTGACGTCACCAGATGAAGTTATCGAGGACCTGGCAAAGAAAAGTCTTTCCCGCACAGTGGCCGCACGCTTAAAGACATCCATGGTAGAATGGCCCGAGATCACCGCATTTCTCTCTGGAGCTAAACATGGATCCTTTCAGAATTGTGAGGGAGGGAACCGTTACTCCAACATATGGACTCGTGCTAGCTCCGCCTCCACCCGCTTAAAAATCCGTTGGGACTACTTTGATGGCAAGATTAAGCTATCCCGCCTTGACGTCACACTGAAGATACGAGACCGTCACAAAGTGGCCCGTGTCATCCGAGACCAAGTCCGCGCAGCTCGTAATGCCCGCCTCCTCAGCTTCCGTTCTCAAGGGAAGGCACTGGAGTGCGTAGCCAAAGATCCTGCTAGCCGCCATTTCCTATGCACTGGACGATACACCCGCTTTGCTGATTGGAGGTTTATCCACAAGGCCCGCCTGGACTTGTGCCCCGTCAACGGTGCTAGTTGGCGCCAGCTCAATGACAAGAGATGCAGAGTATGCGGCTATGAACAGGAGACCCTTCCTCATGTCCTGAATGGCTGTACTTTGTTCTCCCAACAATGGACGGAGCGTCACAACAACATCGTGGACCGGATCAAGAAAGCTGCTACAGGACTTAAGCAGCTCGAGATCTTCTCTGAAAATCAGCCTGTAGGAGACTCCACACTTCGACCTGACCTCATCCTCATTGACAGACCAAACCGAAAAGCCTACGTCATTGATGTGACCATTCCTTTTGAAAATCGTGGTCCATCAATGGCGGCGGCTAGGAAGAAAAAGGATGATAAATATGCTTAACTGTGTAATAATTTCAAAAATTTACATGCGTATAAATCTGTATCTTTCCATGCTATTATTGTAGGCTCACTTGGATCATGGGATCCTCTCAATGACAAATTTTTGAAAAAGATATGTGCCAAATCTTACCTTAATATGTTTAAGCGCTTATGTGTATCTGATGTCATTTCTAAGTCACGTGATATTTATGTATCATTCATGTCCAAGGCAATGAATCGCGATTAATTTATTATATTTTTATATACATGACATAACCTCAATTTTAACCTACAAACAAATACATACATATAAGACTTATAGGTTCCTACAACCTCAATTGTAAACACATGTGATATTTTTGATGTTTTAAATATTGTATTCTTCAACATCTTTCTATACGAATTTATTAATATACTGAACTTCTTTGATTATGCTTATGTATATCTATGACTTGATGACCCATGTCTTCATTACAGTATTCTTTGTACTTGTGTATACTTATATGCTCATATAACAACCCAACATTAATTTTGATCTCATATGTAATTTTATTTTTCAATTGACATGCTGATTATTTTCTATTATAATACAATTTCTCTATGTAATTAATCTCATATAATTGTCCCTACCTATTAATTAACATTGTGAATAAAAACAATCTGTTCTTATCAGCTTAATCTCTGGTATGCTTGGAATTTCCAAGCTCTCAAGATTAAACTTATTTTTGGAAATAGGGACGTTTGGATGTTTACATCCGACGACCCACGGGTTGACTCAGCATTGCAGTACAGCTGAGTTCGGCCCACCAAACAAAACAAAATCATACAGCAGTGAAATCTACAGGATTTACTAAGTCAAATCTGGTTATAAGGGATCCGGATGTAAGGGAAATCCGGCTTAACGGGACAGTTTTAAAATATTTGGAGCCAGCCTATGAGCACCACCCTGTACAAAATATACACGGGACTAGTCGCCGACTGCCTTCGCTCCTGGATGACGACCAACAACATTCTACACCCATCGCAGAAACGCTTTACCCCCCATGATGGGGTCTTCGAACACAACTTCTTACTCCAGGAGCTAATGGAGGTAGCAAAACTTGACGGCAGCGATCTCTGTGGCGCCCTTCTGGACTACTCCAATGCATTTGGAAGCATCCCCCACCAGGCTATTTTCCTGTCACTGGAACACTATGGAGCCGGAGAGGAAGTCATCAATATCATTAAGGACATCTACAACGAAGCCACCACATGCGTAATGACCAATGGCTCCGAAACCGCCCCCATACCCATCCGCAATGGGGTGAAGCAGGGATGCAAGCTCAGCTCATGGCTGTTTAATCTGGCCATTAACCCTATCCTTGAACGCCTGCACTCTAGATTCCAGAACCCCACCGCTCCTCCCTCCCCCCACGCCACTGCCTACGCTGATGATCTAATGCCCCTCGACACTTCTATACACCCCGTCACCAACTTACAGAAGAAAATCAACTTTGTCAATACCGAGTCGAAGCGCATCTCCTTACACCTCAACCCCACCAAATGCATTTCCTTCCATCTATCAGGAAAAACCCCGGTGGGTATGAGGCCCACACAGTTCACCATTAACAACAACCCCATACCATCCCTTAGGGATGGTGAAGCAACGAAATTCCTGGGGAAACCAATTGGATTCCAAATCGTCAGTGACTACTCTGAGCTGAACGACCATATCAACTTTGGTTTTCAAATTCTCTGATCCCAGCTCACCCCCTGGCAGAAACTGGATGCCCTCAAGACCTTCTTTTTCTCATCCTTGACATTCGGCATGAGAACCACCCAGTTCAAAAAAGAAGAATGGCAGGCCATCGATGACGCCCTCCGGCCCGAAATCAAACAAAACATCTTTGTCCCTAAACGTGCCTCCAATGAGTACATATATGGAAGCACGGATGCTGGAGCCCTGGGGATTTCCAATGCAGCGGATGACTCCAAAATATTTGCCATCGACTCTGCCTTCAAACTTCTAACGTCACGAGATGACGTCATCGAAACCTTGGCAAAAAAGAGCCTGTCACGGACTGTGGCACTCAGGATGAAAAAAGCCACCGCCACCTGGCCAGAAATTACTGCCTTTCTCTCCGGGAGCAACAGTGGCTCTCTAAACAATAATGAGGGCGGGAACCGCCACAGCAACATATGGACCCGCGCCCGCTCCGCATCCTCCAGACTCAAAATAAAGTGGGACTTCTTTGAAGACAAGTTCAAACTGTCCCGCTATGACGTCACCCTCAAAATAAAGGACCGTCACAAGGTCGCCAGGGTCATTCGTGACCAAATTAGAGGGACCCGAAATTCCAGGCTACTCTCCTTCCGAAGCCAAGGAAAGGCTCTTGAATGTGTCTCCAAGGACCCCGCCAGCCGCCACTTCCTCAACACCGGAAGATACACCCGATTCGCAGACTGGCGGTTTATCCACAAAGCCCGCCTCGACCTCTGCCCCGTCAATGGTGCCAGCTGGAAGCAAGAGTCGGACCAGCGATGCAGAGTCTGTGGGTATGACCAGGAGACTCTACCACATGTCCTCAACAGCTGCCCCTCCTTCTCTCAACTCTGGATGCAGCGCCACAATGCGGTCGTGGACCGAATTAAAAAAGCAGCCACCGGACTCCACAAGTTGGACCTTTTCTCGGAGAACCAACCAGTGGGGAACTCGACTCTCCGTCCGGACCTCATCTTCGTCGATCCTCGAACCCGAAAAGCCTTCATCGTTGACGTCACCATCCCCTTCGAAAATCGTGGTGCATCGATGGAAGCCGCTCGAAAGAAGAAGGATGAAAAGTATGCTGCTCTATGCAACCAGTTTAAGTCTCAGCACTCCTACAACTCCGTAACCTTTCATGCAGTTATCGTCGGCAGCCTAGGATCCTGGGACCCGAAAAACGACAAATTCTTGAAGCGCATCTGTGCCAAGTCCTACCTCTCCATGCTGAAGCGCCTATGCGTCTCCGACGTCATCTCTAAATCCCGTGACCTCTACGTCAAATTCATGGCCACAGCCAACCGCAACACTGTCTAGTCAATATACAACATTACTTATTATTGCCACCTGGCCACTTATGTATGTACATACTTATATATATTCATACTTTTCATTATTGTATTCTTCCATTACTTATGCCTACACCACTAAATAACAATATTTGACTCGGATTACTTCAATCCTTCTATGTAACGATATATGACATGTATGTTTTCATTATTGTATTCTTGTACATCTTTTTTTATTTAACCTCCGAATTACCGACCCACCTATCTTTGGTACTACTACTTGACACGCTGATTCAATTCATATTCGCCGATACAATCATTACTAATTATGCACTCCATGTAATTAAACTAATTTAACAATTTAATATTTTGAATGAATAAATCTGTTCTTATCAGCTTAATCTCTGGTATGCTTGGAATTTCCAAGCTCTCAAGATTAAACTTATTTTTGGAAATAGGGACGTTTGGATGTTTACATTTGACGACCCACGGGTTGACTCAGCATTGCAGTACAGCTGAGTTCGGCCCACCAAACAAAACAAAATCATACAGCAGTGAAATCTACAGGATTTACTAAGTCAAATCTGGTTATAAGGGATCCGGATGTAAGGAAAATCCGGCTTAACGGGACAGTTTTAAAATATTTGGAGCCAGCCTATGAGCACCACCCTGTACAAAATATACACGGGACTAGTCGCCGACTGCCTTCGCTCCTGGATGACGACCAACAACATTCTACACCCATCGCAGAAACGCTTTACCCCCCATGATGGGGTCTTCGAACACAACTTCTTACTCCAGGAGCTAATGAAGGTAGCAAAACTTGACGGCAGCGATCTCTGTGGCGCCCTTCTGGACTACTCCAATGCATTTGGAAGCATCCCCCACCAGGCTATTTTCCTGTCACTGGAACACTATGGAGCCGGAGAGGAAGTCATCAATATCATTAAGGACATCTACAACGAAGCCACCACATGCGTAATGACCAATGGCTCCGAAACCGCCCCCATACCCATCCGCAATGGGGTGAAGCAGGGATGCAAGCTCAGCTCATGGCTGTTTAATCTGGCCATTAACCCTATCCTTGAACGCCTGCACTCTAGATTCCAGAACCCCACCGCTCCTCCCTCCCCCCACGCCACTGCCTACGCTGATGATCTAATGCCCCTCGACACTTCTATACACCCCGTCACCAACTTACAGAAGAAAATCAACTTTGTCAATACCGAGTCGAAGCGCATCTCCTTACACCTCAACCCCACCAAATGCATTTCCTTCCATCTATCAAGAAAAACCCCGGTGGGTATGAGGCCCACACAGTTCACCATTAACAACAACCCCATACCATCCCTTAGGGATGGTGAAGCAACGAAATTCCTGGGGAAACCAATTGGATTCCAAATCGTCAGTGACTACTCTGAGCTGAACGACCATATCAACTTTGGTTTTCAAATTCTCTGATCCCAGCTCACCCCCTGGCAGAAACTGGATGCCCTCAAGACCTTCTTTTTCTCATCCTTGACATTCGGCATGAGAACCACCCAGTTCAAAAAAGAAGAATGGCAGGCCATCGATGACGCCCTCCGGCCCGAAATCAAACAAAACATCTTTGTCCCTAAACGTGCCTCCAATGAGTAAATATATAGAAGCACGGATGCTGGAGCCCTAGGGATTCCCAATGCAGCGGATGACTCCGAAATATTTGCCATCGACTCTGCCTTCAAACTTCTAACGTCACGAGATGACGTCATCGAAACCTTGGCAAAAAAGAGCCTGTCACGGACTGTGGCACTCAGGATGAAAAAAGCCACCGCCACCTGGCCAGAAATTACTGCCTTTCTCTCCGGGAGCAACAGTGGCTCTCTAAACAATAATGAGGGAGGGAACCGCCACAGCAACATATGGACCCGCGCCCGCTCCGCATCCTCCAGGCTCAAAATAAAGTGGGACTTCTTTGAAGACAAGTTCAAACTGTCCCGCTATGACGTCACCCTCAAGATAAAGGACCGTCACAAGGTCGCCAGGGTCATCCGTGACCAAATTAGAGGGACCCGAAACTCCAGGCTACTCTCCTTCCGAAGCCAAGGAAAGGCTCTTGAATGTGTCTCCAAGGACCCCGCCAGCCGCCACTTCCTCAACACCGGAAGATACACCCGATTCGCAGACTGGCGGTTTATCCACAAAGCCCGCCTCGACCTCTGCCCCGTCAATGGTGCCAGCTGGAAGCAAGAGTCGGACCAGCGATGCAGAGTCTGTGGGTATGACCAGGAGACTCTACCACATGTCCTCAACAGCTGCCCCTCCTTCTCTCAACTCTGGATGCAGCGCCACAATGCGGTCGTGGACCGAATTAAAAAAGCAGCCACCGGACTCCACAAGTTGGACCTTTTCTCGGAGAACCAACCAGTGGGGAACTCGACTCTCCGTCCGGACCTCATCTTCGTCGATCCTCGAACCCGAAAAGCCTTCATCGTTGACGTCACCATCCCCTTCGAAAATCGTGGTGCATCGATGGAAGCCGCTCGAAAGAAGAAGGATGAAAAGTATGCTGCTCTATGCAACCAGTTTAAGTCTCAGCACTCCTACAACTCCGTAACCTTTCATGCAGTTATCGTCGGCAGCCTAGGATCCTGGGACCCGAAAAACGACAAATTCTTGAAGCGCATCTGTGCCAAGTCCTACCTCTCTATGCTGAAGCGCCTATGCGTCTCCGACGTCATCTCTAAATCCCGTGACCTCTACGTCAAATTCATGGCCACAGCCAACCGCAACACTGTCTAGTCAATATACAACATTACTTATTATTGCCACCTGGCCACTTATGTATGTACATACTTATATATATTCATACTTTTCATTATTGTATTCTTCCATTACTTATGCCTACACCACTTAATAACAATATTTGACTCGGATTACTTCAATCCTTCTATGTAACGATATATGACATGTATGTTTTCATTATTGTATTCTTGTACATCTTTTTTTATTTAACCTCCGAATTACCGACCCACCTATCTTTGGTACTACTACTTGACACGCTGATTCAATTCATATTCGCCGATACAATCATTACTAATTATGCACTCCATGTAATTAAACTAATTTAACAATTTAATATTTTGAATGAATAAATCTGTTCTTATCAGCTTAATCTCTAGTATGCTTGGAATTTCCAAGCTCTAAAGATTAAACTTATTTTTGGAAATAGGGACGTTTGGATGTTTACATCCGACGACCCACGGGTTGACTCAGCATTGCAGTACAGCTGAGTTCGGCCCACCAAACAAAACAAAATCATACAGCAGTGAAATCTACAGGATTTACTAAGTCAAATCTGGTTATAAGGTATCCGGATGTAAGGGAAATCCGGCTTAACGGGACAGTTTTAAAATATTTGGAGCCAGCCTATGTTTCAATGTTAAAAATATTTGGATATAAGGGAACCGATATAAGGGATAATTCGGTTATAAGGGACGAATTTTTTACTGAAAAGGCATCATTACTGAAAAGCAAATATGGAGACACACTCACATGGGAAGTACCCCAAGTGTAAAATCCGAAATGAAGCAAACGATATCACATCGTGTACTACGTGGTTGGGTCACTACAACGTATATAATTATATCGGTGCAAATTGCGTTTTGGCGCCAAAAACGAAAATTGAAATTTTCAAAATTCGTCGAAATAAAAAATTACGAAAATCATATGGGAAATTACATTCAAATTTTACCTTACCCAATGGTCCCCACTTACTACTTTTTCAGTTTTCTGATTTTTTCGGAAAACTATAGGCCTTGTGGTATTTGATTACGAAGAAGTCTAAAATTAGTAAGGGGTCGTCCATAAATGTTGTTATGAAAAACTTTTCATTTTTAGACCCTATGACGCTGTCATCAGCTTTTACATTTGTGTAAGTAAATGGCTATCTATAACATACGATGCCATCCAATATCCAAAGAGACCCAATCACAGTGACAGTGACTACTCCCCCACCCCTGAAAAGAAACACAAATGCCCCATCAGAAACTGCTCCAGGGAGTTCACGAATAAAACAGCTCTGAGAAATCACCTCAGAGACCATACCACAAAGAAGAGGAAGGCAGAAGCCATCGCAAAACTTCCCGCCGCTTCCCACCTGAAACATGTTCTTACTAAAAAGATCATGGGCAAAGCAGTGCCCGAAATTGAAGAGGAGCAATCTGATTCGGATCTGCAAAACCACGACGCGAACAATCAGGACCTAGCCGAAGACGAGTACGAGGATAACTCCACCCCCACCAGGACCGACGACGAGATAGAGTTTATCAACGTCACATTAACCGCAACCACCCCCTTACCACAAGCTCAAGCCCCAAACACCACCTTACCCCAATCTCAAACCCCAACTACCCACTCCTCTACCCCCACCCCTCCAGGCAGTGAATCTCACTAGAATAATGCACTCCTAAACCCAAACCGAGCCAATCCTCCCTCACCCTTCCGGAGCTGCTCACGTATGCAACGTCGAGTTCTCAGCTTTCGTAGTCTCGAAAATACCCCAACCAATAACACTCCTATAAACCCACCCCCTGCACCTTCACACCCACAACAAGGCAGCGATAGTAAAATGGACGATCCAGCTCTGAAGGCCAGGCGGTGTCTCAAGGCACCACTGGCTAAAGGAGTGCAGCTGCCCACCCACCCCTCGCAAGCAACACCAGCTACCCCTGCACATCCTCAACCAGTTACAAACAATGACCTACTCTCATACTTACACCGTGAGACACTCGCACCGGTACAAAGCACCACCGCCCAGTCCTCCGGAAGCCCCGATTCCATCTTCCTCCCTTGGACACCATCGGCCCAGCCCCGAAGCCCGTCACCACCATCAAGCATCTCACATGACTCGTTCGACTTCAACCAATATACTAATATGGTTGACAACCTCGCTGAGCTTGAACGCAGCTTTGAAGCCAGGCCGATCAACATCCCTCTCCAACCTACTTCTACACTTCCCAGCCCCACACCTCAAACAAGGGATGAAAACCGCGATGCAGAGTCCAGCACCAACAATACATCACAGGAAGAACCCACCGCACACGATCAACCCCTTAGTGATGAAGAGGACGTCAACAATCCTTCACCCTCCAACCCCCTCCCCCTACCCCCGAACAACCGACCCTCCACCGAGCAGGAGCTCGATCTCATTAACACGGACGATCGGACCGCCGTTCACGACTTTATGGAGGATCTAACTAGACTCTACAATGAACCATGCTCACAAGAATCCTGGGATGCCTTCGAAGTTCTCTTTGAGGACCTCATCCTGTGCGCCCAAGCTGAAGTTCAACTCCCTGAAGCCCCCATAGAACGCTTTTCCTCCTCCACCCCCGACCCTACAAACCCCGAACAAATCCAAAAAATGTATAGACGAAATCGAAGAAAAGCCATCCGGCTCATCACAGGCAATGGTGGTGAGTACTGCACCATCCCCAAAGAATCCGTCTCTGAATACTTCACCAAATCTTACACATCCAAACCCTGTGATCCAAATTTCTACGACAAAATGGAAAAAAAGAGAAAGAAATTGGAAAGCCTCAAAAACTATCCTCATCCACAAGAAGGGTGAAAAGGACGTCATTTCCAACTGGCGGCCCATAGCAATCAGCACCACCCTGTATAAAATCCACACTGGACTCGTTGCTGAATCCTTGCGCTCCTGGATGACCCTACACAACATTCTACACCCCTCACAAAAAGGCTTTACTCCACACGACGGAGTCTTTGAGCATAACTTCTTGCTCCAAGAAATGATGGAAGATGCAAAAATCAACAACAAGGATCTCTGTGGAGCCCTACTGGACTACTCCAATGCCTTCGGAAGCATCCCACATGAGGCCATCTTTCTGTCATTGGAAAACTATGGAGCCGGTCAAGAAGTGATTGACGTCATCAAGGACGTCTACCACCAGTCCACCACATGCGTCATTACCAATGGCTCTGAAACCACCCCCATACCTATCTGCAACGGTGTCAAGCAAGGATGCAAGCTCAGCTCTTGGCTCTTCAATCTTGCCATCAATCCCATCCTTGAACGCCTCCATAAGAAATTTCAAGACCCTGTTGCACCCCCCTCTCCACACGCCACCGCTTACGCTGACGACATTATGCCGCTTGACTCCTCCCACAACCCGGTCACCAACCTTCAAAAGAAGCTCAACTTTATCAACTCTGAGTCAAAAAAAATCTCGCTCCACCTCAACCCCCTAAAATGCATCTCCTTCCACCTCTCCGGGAGGACCCCAGTTGGAATGCGAAATACACAATTCAAAATTAATGGCAACCCTATTCCATCCCTCCTTGACGGTGACACCACCAAATTTCTTGGAAAACCAATTGGGTTCCAGATCGTCAGCGACTACACGGAGCTCAACAATCACATCAACTTTGGCTTTCAACTCCTCCGCTCGCAACTCACCCTCTGGCAGAAGTTGGATGCCCTCAAAACGTTCTTCTACTCTTCTCTAACATTTGCGATGCGGACCACCCAATTCAAAACAGAGGAGTGGCAAGCTATAGATGACGCCCTCCGACCCGAAATTAAGCAAAATATATATGTACCCAAGAGAGCCTCAAACGAATACCTCTATGGAAGTACTGATGCCGGAGCCCTTGGGATCCCCAATGCAGCTGATGACTCCGACATCTTTGCGATTGACTCCGCATTCAAGCTCCTGACATCACGTGATGACGTCATTACTGTTCTTGCCAAAAAAAGTCTTACCAGAACAGTGGCCGCCAGGATGAAAAAGACGACAGCCACCTGGCCCGAAATTATGTCCTTTCTCTCGGGAAGCAATGCTGGAGCCCTAAACAACAATGAGGGAGGGAACCGATACACCAACATATGGACCCGTGCCCGCTCCGCCTCCTCCCGGCTTAAAATAAAATGGGACTACTTTGAGGAGAATTCAAACTCTCCCGCCTTGATGCAGCTCTAAAAATAAAGGACCGCCACAAGGTTGCCAAGGTCATCCGGGACCAAATTCGAGGATCTCGGAACTCCAAACTGCTAAGCTATAGAGCTCAAGGAAAGGCTCTGGAATGTGTTGCTAAGGACTCCTCCAGCCGTCACATTTGGATCATGGGATCCTCTCAATGACAAATTTTTGAAAAAGATATGTGCCAAATCGTACCTTAATATGTTTAAGCGCTTATGTGTATCTGATGTCATTTCTAAGTCACGTGATATTTATGTATCATTCATGTCCAAGGCAATGAATCGCGATTAATTTATTATTTTTTTATATACATGACAAAACCTCAATTTTAACCTACAAACAAATACATACATATAAGACTTATAGGTTCCTACAACCTCAATTGTAAACACATGTGATATTTTTGATGTTTTAATTATTGTATTCTTCAACATCTTTCTATATGAATTTATTAATATACTGAACTTCTTTAATTATGCTTATGTATATCTATGACTTAATGACATATGTCTTCATTACAGTATTCTTTGTACTTGTGTATACTTATATGCTCATATAACAAACCAACATTAATTTTGATCTCATTAATTTGATGTAATTTTATTTTTCAATTGACATGCTGATTATTTTCTATTATAATACAATTTCTCTATGTAATTAATCTCATATAATTGTCCCTACTTATTAATTAACATTAAGAATAAAAACAATCTGTTCTTATTAGCTTAATCTCTGGTATGCTTGGAATTTCCAAGCTCTCAAGATTAAACTTATTTTTGGAAATAGGGACGTTTGGATGTTTACATCCGACGACCCACGGGTTGACTCAGCATTGCAGTACAGCTGAGTTCGGCCCACCAAACAAAACAAAATCATACAGCAGTGAAATCTACAGGATTTACTAAGTCAAATCTGGTTATAAGGGATCCGAATGTAAGGGAAATCCGGCTTAACGGGACAGTTTTAAAATATTTGGAGCCAGCCTATGTTTCAATGTTAAAAATATCCGGATATAAGGGAACCGATATAAGGGATAATTCGGTTATAAGGGACGAATTTTTTACCATTAAAATTTAAATGCAGTGAGCGGGGACCCCGCCAGCCGCCACTTCCTCAACACCGGAAGATACACCCGCTTCGGAGACTGGCGGTTTATCCACAAAGCCCGCCTCGACCTCTGCCCCGTCAATGGTGCCAGCTAGAAGCGTCCGGACCTTGTCTTCGTCGACCCCCGAACCCGAAAAGCCTTCATCATTGACGTCACCATCCCCTTTGAAAATCGTGGTGCATCAATGGAAGCCGCTCGGAAGAAGAAGGACGACAAGTATGCTGCCCTATGCAACCAATTCAAGTCACAACATTTCTACAACTCCGTCACCTTCCATGCGATCATCGTAGGCAGCCTTGGATCATGGGACCCGAAGAATGACAAAGTCCTCAAACGCATCTGTGCCAAGTCCTACCTATCCATCCTGAAACGCCTGTGCGTCTCTGATGTCATCGCAAAATCCCGTGATCTCTACGTCAAATTTATGGCCACAGCCAACCGTAACGTTAACTGGTCTGATACACATACACCAAAACTTTTGCCATCTAACCACTCATGTACATAATGTATTTATTTGTGCACAATTTCATTATTGTATTCTTCCGCCGCTTTCATTTATTCCTATACTACAATATAACATGTTATGACTTGGATTACTTCAATCCTCTATGTACCTATGTATGACATGTATGTGCTTTATTTATTGTATTCTTGCAAATCTTTTTTTATTTAACCCTGCAATTACCGACCCACCTACTTTTGGTACTACCACTTGACATGCTGATATATTTTATAATCATCGATACTTTCATTATGAATTAATCTTACAATGTAATTAATCTAATTTAACAATTTAAAATTTTTAATGAATAAATCTGTTCTTATCAGCTTAATCTCTGGTATGCTTGGAATTTCCAAGCTCTCAAGATTAAACTTATTTTTGGAAATAGGGACGTTTGGATGTTTACATCCGACGACCCACGGGTTGACTCAGCATTGCAGTACAGCTGAGTTCGGCCCACCAAACAAAACAAAATCATACAGCAGTGAAATCTACAGGATTTACTAAGTCAAACCTGGATATAAGGGATCCGGATGTAAGGGAAATCCGGCTTAACGGGACAGTTTTAAAATATTTGGAGCCAGCCTATGTTTCAATGTTACAAATATCCGGATATAAGGGAACCGATATAAGGGATAATTCGGTTATAAGGGACGAATGTTTTACCATTAAAATTTAAACGCAGTGAGCGGGGACCCCGTCAGCCGCCACTTCCTCAACACCGGAAGATACACCCGCTTCGCAGACTGGCGGTTTATCCACAAAGCCCGCCTCGACCTCTGCCCCGTCAATGGTGCCAGCTGGAAGCAAGAGTCGGACCAGCGATGCAGAGTCTGTGGGTATGACCAGGAGACCCTACCACATGTCCTCAACAGCTGCCCCTCGTTCTCTCAACTCTGGATGCAGCGCCACAATGCGGTCGTGGACCGTATCAAAAAGGCCGCCACCGGACTCCACAAGCTGGACCTATTTTCGGAGAACCAACCCATTGGCAACTCAACTCTCCGTCCGGACCTTGTCTTCGTCGACCCGCAAACCCGAAAAGCCTTCATCATTGACGTCACCATCCCCTTTGAAAATCGTGGTGCATCAATGGAAGCCGCTCGAAAGAAGAAGGACGACAAGTATGCTGCCATATGCAACCAATTCAAGTCGCAACATTCCTACAACTCCGTCACCTTCCATGCGATCATCGTAGGCAGCCTTGGATCATGGGACCCGAAGAATGACAAAGTCCTCAAACGCATCTGTGCCAAGTCCTACCTATCCATGCTGAAACGCCTGTGCGTCTCTGATGTCATCGCAAAATCCCGTGATCTCTACGTCAAATTTATGGCCACAGCCAACCGTAACGTTAACTAGTCTGATACACATACACCAAAACTTTTGCCATCTGGCCACTCATGTACATAATGTATTTATTTGTGCACAATTTCATTATTGTATTCTTCCGCCGCTTTCATTTATTCCTATACTACAATATAACATGATATGACTTGGATTACTTCAATCCTCTATGTACCAATGTATGACATGTATGTGCTTTATTTATTGTATTCTTGCAAATCTTTTTTTATTTAACCCTGCAATTACCGACCCACCTACTTTTGGTACTACCACTTGACATGCTGATATATTTTATAATCATCGATACTTTCATTATGAATTAATCTTACAATGTAATTAATCTAATTTAACAATTTAAAATTTTGAATGAATAAATCTGTTCTTATCAGCTTAATCTCTGGTATGCTTGGAATTTCCAAGCTCTCAAGATTAAACTTATTTTTGGAAATAGGGACGTTTGGATGTTTACATCCGACGACCCACGGGTTGACTCAGCATTGCAGTACAGCTGAGTTCGGCCCACCAAACAAAACAAAATCATACAGCAGTGAAATCTACAGGATTTACTAAGTCAAACCTGGTTATAAGGGATCCGGATGTAAGGGAAATCCGGCTTAACGGGACAGTTTTAAAATATTTGAAGCCAGCCTATGTTTCAATTTTAAAAATCTCCCGAATCCTTTGTCTCAGCACCCTCAAGTGCCGAACCTACACACCGGATTGAATACCACAACCCTAACCGAGCCAACCCACCCTCCCCATTTCGATTCAACAACTTTGTGCCTCGGAACCTCATTAACGAATATACTTCTGTTAGTGCTCCTTCGCTCACCCTGTGCAGTGAACCTCAACCCGTCCTAAACTCTCAACCCCCAAGCAATTGTGATAACAACCCACCCCCCAACATCAACATTCATGCAGACAACTTACCCCCTGATACTCTTTACTCCTCCGCGGGCAGCAATAGTAAAATGGACAATCCAGCTCTGGAGGCCAGGCGGTGTCTCAAGGCACCACTGGTCGAAGGAGTACGGCTGCCCCCACCTACCTCCCAATTTCCATCGGACACCCCCACCAACTCTCAACAAATCATCCACGGTGACCTACTATCATATATACACCAGGAGCAACTCGCAGCTGGACACAACACAGAAGCTCAAACTCCGCCGAATTCAGCATCCGTGTTCCTACCTTGGTCCTCCGCCACCCACCCTCGGAGCCCCTCACCCCCGTCAAGCATCCTTGACGGCTCATTTAACTTTGACCAATATATTGATATGGTCAACAACCTGGACTATAATGATGACAACATGGGACCTGCACCCATTGAGACTCCCCTTCAACACTCACCACCACCCACCACCACCACAGTCCGCAATGCTCCTCCGCCCGCCAACACCTTACACGCATCACTGGAAGTTCTCCAACATCACCCACACCTCTCTGATGGCGAAGACGATGAAGAACCTCAACATCTCAACCCCCACCCCCTCCCCCTACCCCCGAACAACCGACCCTCCACCGAGCAGGAGCTCGATCTAATCAACGCCGACGACCGGACTGCCATCCACGACTTCACGGAGGAGCTCACCCGAATTTACAATGAACCATGCTCTCTCGAACCATGGAATGCGTTTGAGGCTCTCCTCGAAGACCTCATCCTGTGCGCCCAAGCCGAAGTGCACCTTCCTGAAGCCCCTATCGAACAATCCTCCTCCTCCACCCCCGACACCTCCAACCCTGAACAAATCCAGAAACTGTACCGGAGGAATCGAAGGAAAGCTATCCGGCTCATCACAGGCAACGGTGGTGACTACTGCTCCATCGCCAAGGAGCCCATTTCAGAATTCTTCACCTAATCCTACACAGCGAAACCGTGCGACCCAGCATTTTACGATGAAGTACCAAGAGCCCCCGATGAAATTGTCCTACTTGAATTTACTGGCGAAGTCGTAACAAACCATCTAAAGAGGTGCGAAAACAACGCCCCTGGCGGTGACCGGCTGACCTACCACCACTGGAGGAGCCTTGACCCAAGTGGAAAACTTCTTGCCCTCATCTGTAACATCTGCAGGATCTACCAGCAAATTCCGAAGACATAGAAGGCCTCCAAGACTATCCTTATCCACAAGAAAGGAGACAAGGACGTAATCTCTAACTGGAGACCCATCGCCATCAGCACCACCATGTACAAAATATACACGGGACTAGTCGCCGACTGCCTTCGCTCCTGGATGACGACCAACAACATTCTACACCCATCGTAGAAAGGCTTTACCCCCCATGATAGAGTCTTCGAACACAACTTTTTACTCCAGGAGCTAATGGAGGTAGCAAAACTTGACGGCAGCGATCTCTGTGGCGCCCTTCTGGACTACTTCAATGCATTTGGAAGCATCCCCCACCAGGCTATCTTCCTGTCACTGGAACACTATGGAGCCGCCGGAGAGGAAGTCATCAATATCATTAAGGACATCTACAACGAAGCCACCACATGCGTAATGACCAATGGCTCCGAAATCGCCCCCATACCCATCCGCAATGGGGTGAAGCAGGGATGCAAGCTCAGCTCATGGCTGTTTAATCTGGCCATTAACCCTATCCTTGAACGCCTGCACTCCAGATTCCAGAACCCCACCTCTCCTCCCTCCCCCCACGCCACTGCCTACGCCGACGACCTCATGCCCCTTGACTCCTCAGAACACCCAGTCACCAACCTCCAAAAGAAGATTAACTTCGTGAATTCTGAATCAAGGCGCATCTCCCTACACCTCAACCCCACCAAATGCATATCCTTCCACCTATCAGGAAAGACCCCAGTGGGAATGAGGCCCACTCAGTTCACCATCAACAACAATCCCATACCATCCCTTAGGGATGGTGAAGCAACGAAATTCCTGGGGAAACCAATTGGATTTCAAATCGTCAGTGACTACTCGGAGCTCAACAACCACATTAACTTCGGACTCCAGATCCTCCGCTCGCAACCCACCCCCTGGCAAAAACTAGATGCCCTCAAGACATTCTTCTTCTCATCCCTTACCTTTGGCATGAGAACAACGCAATTCAAAAAAGAAGAATGGCAGGCCATCGATGACGCCCTCCGGCCCGAAATCAAACAAAACATCTTTGTCCCTAAAAGAGCCTCCAATGAGTACATATATATATAGAAGCACGGATGCTGGAGCCCTGGGAATCCCCAACGCAGCGGATGACTCCAAAATATTTGCCATCGACTCTGCCTTCAAACTTCTAACGTCACGAGATGACGTCATCGAAACCTTGGCAAAAAAGAGCCTGTCACGGACTGTGACACTCAGGATGAAAAAAGCCACCGCCACCTGGCCAGAAATTACTGCCTTTCTCTCCGGGAGCAACAGTGGCTCTCTAAACAATAATGAGGGCGGGAACCGCCACAGCAACATATGGACCCGCGCCCGCTCCGCATCCTCCAGACTCAAAATAAAGTGGGACTTCTTTGAAGACAAGTTCAAACTGTCCCGCTATGACGTCACCCTCAAGATAAAGGACCGTCACAAGGTCGCCAGGGTCATCCGTGACCAAATTAGAGGGACCCGAAACTCCAGGCTACTCTCCTTTCGAAGCCAAGGAAAGGCTCTTGAATGTGTCTCTAAGGACCCCGCCAGCCGCCACTTCCTCAACACCGGAAGATACACCCGCTTCGCAGACTGGCGGTTTATCCACAAAGCCCGCCTCGACCTCTGCCCCGTCAATGGTGCCAGCTGGAAGCAAGAGTCGGACCAGCGATGCAGAGTCTGTGGGTATGACCAGGAGACCCTACCACATGTCCTCAACAGCTGCCCCTCGTTCTCTCAACTCTGGATGCAGCGCCACAATGCGGTCGTGGACCGTATCAAAAAGGCCGCCACCGGACTCCACAAGCTGGACCTATTTTTGGAGAACCAACCCATTGGCAACTCAACTCTCCGTCCGGACCTTGTCTTCGTCGACCCCCGAACCCGAAAAGCCTTCATCATTGACGTCACCATCCCCTTTGAAAATCGTGGTGCATCAATGGAAGCCGCTCGGAAGAAGAAGAACGACAAGTATGCTGCCCTATGCAACCAATTCAAGTCACAACATTCCTACAACTCCGTCACCTTCCATGCGATCATCGTAGGCAGCCTTGGATCATGGGACCCGAAGAATGACAAAGTCCTCAAACGCATCTGTGCCAAGTCCTACCTATCCATGCTGAAACGCCTGTGCGTCTCTGATGTCATCGCAAAATCCCGTGATCTCTACGTCAAATTTATGGCCACAGCCAACCGTAACGTTAACTAGTCTGATACACATACACCAAAACTTTTGCCATCTGGCCACTCATGTACATAATGTATTTATTTGTGCACAATTTCATTATTGTATTCTTCCGCCGCTTTCATTTATTCCTATACTACAATATAACATGATATGACTTGGATTACTTCAATCCTCTATGTACCAATGTATGACATGTATGTGCTTTATTTATTGTATTCTTGCAAATCTTTTTTTATTTAACCCTGCAATTACCGACCCACCTACTTTTGGTACTACCACTTGACATGCTGATATATTTTATAATCATCGATACTTTCATTATGAATTAATCTTACAATGTAATTAATCTAATTTAACAATTTAAAATTTTGAATGAATAAATCTGTTCTTATCAGCTTAATCTCTGGTATGCTTGGAATTTCCAAGCTCTCAAGATTAAACTTATTTTTGGAAATAGGGACGTTTGGATGTTTACATCCGACGACCCACGGGTTGACTCAGCATTGCAGTACAGCTGAGTTCGGCCCACCAAACAAAACCAAATCATACAGCAGTGAAATCTACAGGATTTACTAAGTCAAACCTGGTTATAAGGGATCCGGATGTAAGGGAAATCCGGCTTAACGGGACAGTTTTAAAATATTTGGAGCCCGCCTATGTTTCAATGTTACAAATATCCGGATATAAGGGAACCGATATAAGGGATAATTCGGTTATAAGGGACGAATTTTTTACCATTAAAATTTAAATGCAGTGAGCGGGGCTGCAAAAGTTCCTGGTCCTGTCATGCATGGACCCGCTCCTACGAACTCTACACCAAGCATATGGACAGTGACCATGACATTCAAATTAAGACCCACCTCAGAATATGCACATCTGTGACAATATCATCACTAATATCCAGCCTACCAGACATACCAACAGATGTCGAGGACCAGCCCCACCCCCGCTTATTCCAACTGCTCTACCGGCCGCCCCTCCAAGTGCTTCACTAGCCGCCATTCCAAGTGCTCCACCAGCTGCTCCACCAACTGCTCCTCCACCTTTGGAGCTTAATGGACCTTCAATGGATGTCTCAACCACCGAAGCGGATGCAGACATCGACACCGAAAATGACGATGACGCCACCTCCCACCCTCCACCCATTTCTCGACCCCTGTGGACCTTCGACACTCCCCGCCCCATCCTCACTATCATCATTCCTGCTGCAGTCACGTTCCAATGCAGCATACAGGATTGTGGAAGCAAGTTTGAAAACAGGTCCTGGACCGCTTCCCTCCAAAGCCTCCGAGAGCACCTCCACAACATTCACAACCTCCCCCAAACCAAATACGACACCAAGAAAATCTGTGTAATATCTGTCCAAATACCTTAAAATATTGCCACCTGGCTACTTATGTATTTTCTTAACTTATATTTCTATATATGACTTCATTATTGTATTCTTCCCAATGTTTTACAATTATCATGCAATATCGCAATTTGACACGGATTCCTACAATCCTTAATGTATTATATATGACATGTACATGTTTTCAATATTGTATTCTTGGAATCTTTCGATTTAACCTCGCAATTACCAACCCATGTATTTTTTGTATTACTTCTTGACATGCTGATTCAATGCTTACTATTCGATACAATCATTCTCATTTATGCACTCCATGTAATTAATCTTATTGAACAATTTAATATTTTGAATGAATAAATCTGTTCTTATCAGCTTAATCTCTGGTATGCTTGTAATTTCCAAGCTCTCAAGATTAAACTTATTTTTGGAAATAGGGACGTTTGGATGTTTACATCCGACGACCCACGGGTTGACTCAGCATTGCAGTACAGCTGAGTTCGGCCCACCAAACAAAACAAAATCATACAGCAGTGAATTCTACAGGATTTACTAAGTCCAATCCTTGAACGGTGCGAAAATACCGCCCCTCGGGATGACCGTCTTACCTACAACCACTGGCGGAGCCTGGATCACAGCGGCAAGCTTATTGCTCTAATATGCAATATATGCAGAACCTACCGCCAGATTCCGTCATCCTGGAAGATCTCCAAGACCATCCTCATCTACAGAAAGGTGATCCTCTAGAAGTCAGCAACTGGAGACCCATCGCCATCAGCAAAACCCTGTATAAGATATACACGGGTCTCGTCGCGGACAGCATCAGATCCTGGATGACTCTCCACAACATCCTCCACCCTTCTCAAAAAGGAGTCACCCCACATGATGGAGTTTTTGAGCACAACTTTGTGCTAGAAGAGCTGATGGAGGAAGCGAAAATGGAGAAGAAGGACTTGTGCGGAGCAATGCTGGACTACTCGAATGCCTTTGGCAGCATCCCCCACAAAGCCATCTTCCTCTCCCTAGAACACTATGGAGCCGGTCAGGAGATCATTGACATCGTGAGGGACATCTACCACAACTCCCTAACATCGGTAATGACGAATGACTCCTAAACCAGCCCCATCCCTGTGACCAACGGAGTCAAGCAAGGATGCAAATTGAGCTCCTGGCTCTTCAACTTAGCCATAAACCCCATCCTCCAACGGCTCTATTCCAAGTTTCAAAATCCCACCCAACCCCCGTCCGCTCACGCCACCGCCTACGCCGACGACCTCATGCCACTTGACAACGGTGAAAATGCCGCCCAGACCTTACAGAAGAAGATCAACTTCATCTACGCTGAATCCAAAAGAATCTCTCTCCTCCTCAATCCGACAAAATGCATCTCATTCCACCTATCCGGCAAATCACCAGTAGGAATGAGGGATACCCGCTTCACCATCAACAGAAGCCCCATCCCAGCCCTACTTGACGGCAAAGCGACCACATTTCTTGGAAAACCCGTCGGATTCCAAGTAGTGAGCAACTACTCCGATCTTGACGCCCATATAAACTTTGGACTGAAAATCCTCCGGTCCCAGCTCACACCATGGCAGAAATTGGACGCTCTTAAAACTTTCTTTTATTCATCTCTAACATTTGCAATGAGGACAACTCAACTAAAGAAAGAAGAGTGGCAAATGATTGATGATGCCCTGCGCCCTGATATCAAGCAGAACATCTTTGTCCCCAAACGTGCTACTAACAAATACCTGTATGGTAGCACCGATGCTGGTGCTCTTGGGATTCCGAATGCGGCCGATGACTCTGACATCTTTGACATCGACTCCGCATTCAAGCTCCTCACCTCCAGAGATGACGTCATCGTGGACCTAGCCAAGAAAAGCCTCACCCGCACGGTAGCAGCCAGGGTAAAAAAGCCAACTCCTTCATGGACCGAAATTACTGCCTTTCTGTCTGGTGACAATAGTGGATCCTTTCAGAATGCGCTGGGTGGGAACCGTTACTCCAACATCTGGACGAAGGCCCGCTCCGCCTCTACCCGCCTTAAAATTAAATGGGACTGGTTTGAGGACAAGATGAAACTTTCTTGTCGTGACGTCACTCTCAAAATTAAGGACCGCCACAAGGTTGCCCGGGTCATCCGGGATCGGGTTTGGGCTGCCCGCAACGCTAAACTACTCGCCTTCCGCAGCCAAGGGAAGGCCCTCAAATGTGTCGCCAAGGACTCCTCCAGCCGCCACTTCTTTGCAACTGGAAGATACACCCGCTTTGCTGACTGGAGATTTATCCACAAAGCCTGGCTGGATCTATGCCCTGTCAACGGTGCTAGCTGGCGCCAGAACCCTGATAAAAGGTGTCGAGTCTGCGGCTACGAGCAGGAGACGCTCCCCCATGTCCTCAACGGTTGCAGCACCTTCTCTCAGCTTTGGACCAAGAGGCACAACCTAATCGTGGAGAGATTGAAAATTGCAGCCACCGGCCGAAACACTCCAAGTATCCTACGAAAATCAACCTGTGGGCTCCTCCACCCTCCGCCCTGACCTCATCCTTGTTGACAGCGTCAAAAGTAAGGCTTACGTCATCGATGTGACCATCCCATTTGAAAATCGTGGTCCATCGATGGCGGCAGCCAGGAAAAAGAAGAAAGACAAATAAGCCAAGCTGTGTCAACAATTTAAGTCACGCCATGCCTACAACACAGTAACATTTCACGCCATCATAATAGGTACCTTGGGGTCATGGGACCCAACTAATGATAAATTTTTAAAGAGTATATGTGCTAAGTCATACCTATCTATGTTCAAAAGACTTTGTGTATCTGATGTGATTTCTATCTCCCGTGATATCTACGTAAACTTTATGTCTAGTGCTAATCGCAATAATAACTAGTCCACTAATACCGCAATAATCTACTCACTACATTTTTTGCCGTCTGGCTACTTATGTACATACTATGTTTATTATACATGACTTATTTTCAATATTGTATTCTTCTAACTCTTTTACAATTATCATGCAATATCGCAATTTGACACGGATTCCTACAATCCTTAATGTAACAATATATGACATGTACATGTTTTCATTATTGTATTCTTATACATCTTTTTTACTTTTTTTTATTAATTACTGTGCTTCATTACTCGACATGCTGATCTAATTTTTTCATCGATACAAATTCTATAATTAATCACCTAATATAATTAATTTAATTTAACAATTAAATATTCTGAATAAATCAATCTGTTCTTATCAGCTTAATCTCTGGTATGCTTGGAATTTCCAAGCTCTCAAGATTAAACTTATTTTTGGAAATAGGGACGTTTGGATGTTTACATCCGACGACCCACGGGTTGACTCGGCATTGCAGTACAGATGAGTTCGGCCCACCAAACAAAACAAAATCATACAACAGTGAAATCTACAGGATTTACTAAGTCAAATCTGGTTATAAGGGATCCGGATGTAAGTGAAATCCGGCTTAACGGGACAGTTTTAAAATATTTGGAGCCAGCCTATGTTTCAATGTTAAAAATATCCGGATATAAGGGAACCGATATAAGGGATAATTCGGTTATAAGGGACGAATTTTTTACCATTTGGGGGAATTTTAGGTCACTTATAAGGGATTTTGTAAGACCCCATACCATCCCTGAGGGATGGTTAAACTACGAAATTCTTGGGAAAACCGGTCGGGTTTCAGATTGTCAGTGACTATTCTGAACTTAATAGCCACATTAACTTTGGCCTACAAGTACTCCGCTCACAACTCACTCCCTGGCAGAAGTTGGATGCCCTCAAGACTTTCTTCTATTCTTCCCTAACATTTGGAATGCGGACCACACAATTCAAAAAGGAAGAGTGGCAAGAAATTGATGACGCCCTCCGACCGGGCTCCGACCAGAAATAAGGCAAACCATATACGTCCCTAAGAGAGCCTCCAATGAGTACCTCTATAGTAGTACCGATGTCGGAGCTCTTGGAATTCCAAATGCTGCCGATGACTCCGACATTTTTGCCATCGATTCCGCATTCAAATTACTGACGTCACGTGATGAAGTTATACAAACCATGGCAAAAAACAGCTTGTCACGGACGGTGGCACTCAGAATGAAAAAGGCCACAGCCAACTGGCCAGATATCACCTCCGTCCTCTCTGGGAGCAACAGCGGCTCCTTAAATAATAATGAGGGAGGAAACCGTCAGAGTAACATTTGGACCCGCTCCGCCTCCTCTCGGCTAAAAATAAAATGGGACTACTTTGAGGAAAAATTTAAACTTTCTCGCTGTGATGTCACCCTCAAAATAAAGGACCGCCACAAAGTGGCCAGAGTCATCCGGGATCAAGTACGGGGGTCTCGGAACTCGAAACTATTAGGCTTCAGAGCCCAAGGAAAAGCTCTCGAATGCGTTGCTAAGGATTCCTCCAGCCGTCATTTTCTCAATACTGGGCGATATACCCGCTTCGCAGACTAGAGGTTCATCCACAAGGCTCGTCTGGATCTCTGTCCTGTGAATGGAGCCAGCTGGAGACAAGATGCTGACAAGAGATGCAGAATATGTGGGTACGACCAGGAGACTCTACCACATGTCCTCAACAGCTGTCCCTCCTTCTCCCAACTCTGGATGGAACGACACAACGCTATAGTGGATCGCGTCAAAAAAGCAGCTACAGGGCTACACAAGCTGGAAATATTCTCCGAAAATCAGACCGTTGGAAGCTCCACCCTCCGCCCTGACCTGATACTCGTCGACCCGCGCTCCCGAAAAGCCTTCATCATTGATGTAACCATCCCCTTCGAAAATCGTGGTTCATCAATGGAAGCTGCCCGGAAGAAGAAGGACGACAAGTACGCCGAACTATGTAATCAATTTAAATCTTTACATGCCTATAATTCCGTTACATTTCATGCCATTATTATTTGTAGCCTGGGGTCATGGGATCCAAAGAATGATAAATTTTTAAAACGTATTTGTGCCAAATCATACTTATCTATGTTCAAAAGGCTATGTGTCTCTGATGTTATATCGAAATCCCGTGACTTATATGTGAAATTTATGTCCAAGGCTAATCAAAATAGAAACTAGTCTAACTGTACAAATACCCTAAAATATTGCCACCTGGCTACTTATGTATTTACTTAACTTATAATATTATACATGACTTCATTATTGTATTCTTCCCAATCTTTCACAATTATCATGCAATATCGCAATTTGACACGGATTACTTCAATCCTCTTATGTAACAATATATGACATGTACCTGTTTTCATTATTGTATTCTTATACATCTTTTTTACCTTTTTTTTATTAATAACTATGCTTCATTACTAGACATGCTGATCTAATTTTTTCATCGATACAAATTCTATAATTAATCACCTAATATAATTAATTTAATTTAACAATTTAATATTCTGAATAAATCAATCTGTTCTTATCAGCTTAATCTCTGGTATGCTTGGAATTTCCAAGCTCTCAAGATTAAACTTATTTTTGGAAATAGGGACGTTTGGATGTTTACATCCGACGACCCACGGGTTGACTCAGCATTGCAGTACAGCTGAGTTCGGCCCACCAAACAAAACAAAATCATACAACAGTGAAATCTACAGGATTTACTAAGTCAAATCTGGTTATAAGGGATCCGGATGTAAGTGAAATCCGGCTTAACGGGACAGTTTTAAAATATTTGGAGCCAGCCTATGTTTCAATGTTAAAAATATCCGGATATAAGGGAACCGATATAAGGGATAATTCGGTTATAAGGGACGAATTTTTTACCATTTGGGGGAATTTTAGGTCACTTATAAGGGATTTTGTAAGACCCCATACCATCCCTGAGGGATGGTGAAACTACGAAATTCTTGGGAAAACCGGTCGGGTTTCAGATTGTCAGTGACTATTCTGAACTTAATAGCCACATTAACTTTGGCCTACAAGTACTCCGCTCACAACTCACTCCCTGGCAGAAGTTGGATGCCCTCAAGACTTTCTTCTATTCTTCCCTAACATTTGAAATGCGGACCACACAATTCAAAAAGGAAGAGTGGCAAGAAATTGATGACGCCCTCCGACCGGGCTCCGACCAGAAATTAAGCAAACCATATACGTCCCTAAGAGAGCCTCCAATGAGTACCTCTATGGTAGTACCGATGTCGGAGCTCTTGGAATTCCAAATGCTGCCGATGACTCCGACATCTTTGCCATCGATTCCGCCTTCAAGCTTTTGACGTCACGTGATGAGGTCATCAGTACCCTTGCCACCAAAAGCCTCACCAGGACCGTTGCGGCTAGAATGAAGAGAACGACTGTCACCTGGCCAGAAATATCATCCTTTCTCTCAGGAAGCAACAACGGAGCCCTGATCAATAATGAGGAAGGAAATCGATACAGCAGCATATGGACTCGTGCCCGCTCCGCCTCCTCTCGGCTAAAAATAAAATGGGACTACTTTGAGGAAAAATTTAAACTCTCGCTGCCAGAGTCATCCAGGATCAAGTACGGGGGTCTCGGAACTCGAAAATTTTAAGCTTCAGAGCCCAAGGAAAAGCTCTCGAATGCGTTGCCAAGGATTCTTCCATCCGTCACTTCCTCAATACTGGGCGATACACCCGATTCGCAGACTGGAGGTTCATCCACAAGGCTCGTCTGGATCTCTGTCCTGTGAATGGAGCCAGCTGGAGACAAGATGCTGACAAGAGATGCACAATATGTGGATACGACCAGCAGACTTTACCACATGTCCTCAACAGCTGTCCCTCCTTCTCCCAACTCTGGATGGAGCGACACAACGCTATAGTGGATCGAGTCAAATAAGCAGCCACAGGATTCCACAAGCTCGAAGTCTTCTCCGAAAATCAGTCCGTTGGGAGCTCCACCCTTGTCGGCCTTTTGGCTAAGATCAGAGGTGACTTCATACTTTCTTGTCGGCCTTTTGGCTAAGATCAGAGGTGACTTCATACTTTCTTGTCGGCCTTTTGGCTAAGATCAGAGTGGACTTCATACTTTCTTGTCGGCCTTTTGGCTAAGATCAGAGGTGACTTCATACTTTCTTGTCGGCCTTTTGGCTAAGATCAGAGTGGACTTCATACTTTCTTGTCGGCCTTTTGGCTAAGATCAGAGTGGACTTCATACTTTCTTGTCGGCCTTTTGGCTAAGATCAGAGTGGACTTCATACTTTCTTGTCGGCCTTTTGGCTAAGATCAGAGGTGACTTCATACTTTCTTGTCGGCCTTTTGGCTAAGATCAGAGGTGACTTCATACTTTCTTGTCGGCCTTTTGGCTAAGATCAGAGTGGACTTCATACTTTCTTGTCGGCCTTTTGGCTAAGATCAGAGGTGACTTCATACTTTCTTGTCGGCCTTTTGGCTAAGATCAGAGTGGACTTCATACTTTCTTGTCGGCCTTTTGGCTAAGATCAGAGTGGACTTCATACTTTCATGTCGAGCTGATGTTTTGGGATATATCTCTTTTGAAATCTGGATTTTCTTGTTGGGGCATTCCCTTCTTAGCAGGTAGGGCCGGATTATATGCTGCCAGTGCAAGGAGCCCCCGCTGCTTGAATTGTCAAAAAACGTGTAAATGGAACAATTTGCAGTTTTCAAAAATACGTAAAAAGATTATTTTGACTTTTAAAAAACATGCAAAACAAATTTTTGTACATTTCAAAAACATGGAAATAAAACATTTTACACTTTTTTATAACATTTAAATATAACAATTTTGCAATTTTCTGAATCGAGTAAATAGAACATTTTAAAACTTGTCTAAAACATGTAAATACCAAGGCATGTAAAGTACAGGTACGGTCACGTATCGTAAGGGATCGTCGCCCCCCGTAGCTGACGTCAGCTTTCGAAGAGATTCCGCGCGAAGTTTATAGGTACCTGCAGAGAGTACACGGTTTTAGTCGTTTCTTTCTGCAACTTTAATTATTGATTACGCCTAATATTAAAAGTATAAAAATTTTAATAGGAATAAGAACGAAGAGTTTAGCTTTCTATATTCTTTCTTAAGACTCACAAGTAAGTAAGTGTTTGCTACTAAAGTGCAAGCGTGTGCAAAATGATAGTGTAAAGTCAGCTACTGTCTGTTCTGTTAGTACTGAGTATCACAGTACCCCTAGTATTACCAACTAAAACCAACAGCGATTTCATTCATTTTTTAATTTTAAAATACAAAATCCATTGATAAATCTGCGGAATAGAACTTGATAACCATAACAGGAAGTGCACAGTTGATGGAACAATTAATTAAGTTCCACATAGAGTAAGTATAATAACATAAGAATTTATTTGTGTTCAGTATTTTAAAAGTTCATGTTCATTTGACTGCCTACATTCCAACAATGTATTCAACTCAGCAATCAGAATCGCGTAAAAAATGAGAACACGGACGATAAACGCAGTTCTAATTTAACCTAACATAATGCAGTGTAACTTCATGGTAAATGTTAAATACATATATGGAATGTATGCAATCAAATCATCACTTAATAATGGAAATAGATAAATTACTTACCCAACTGACTTTGGGATTTTACGTAGGAGTTGATTATTACTTACTAAAATTATTCCGTCTACTTCGTGCTTCCTACTCCGCTATCAAGTCCTATTTCACCGCTTTTATTGGTTGACTTTACATTTCGAAATTATAACGGAATTGCTGTTGGCTTTAGTCGTCGTTTAGTTGATAATCCTAAGAGAGCGTTCTTTAAATCACTTTTATAGCCAGAACCAGAACTATATAGTAAAATGATCACAGCAAACAGTCAACAGTAGTTGACTTTACTTTACACTAACTTTGTCCTTTCGTGTGTACTTCACTAGCCAACACTTAATTACTAGTGAGTCTTTAGGAAATGTATGAAATGTTAAACCCTTTTCTTGTCTAGTTTTTACACTTGGCAATGGAACAAGTTAAGTCTATTTTCCTAATTATTATGAGTAATTAATAATTAAAGTTACAGAGAGGAACGACTGAAACTGAAACCATGCACTTTCTGCAGCTACAGGTAAACTTCGCGCGCAATCTCTTCGAATGTCTACGTCACATTTCATCCCAGCAATCCCACTGGTTCTTAACCATAGGACATGACCCTACCTCTTACTTAATATGCCTTGGTAAATACAACATTTTGCTTTACCAAAGAAAACCATCAATAAAATCAAAATGGCGGTTTTTGTATGGAATCAAATTTCTGCCTAAAATTAATTCCTTCGTCCGGCCGTGCTTCTTAGCCGTAGCTTGAATGACATATTTAAGAAATGGAAGGGCACACTGAAATAATTGCCGTAAATGTTCGATTAAGCGCCGGGTATCAAATAAGCTTCGAGCTGTTCACTACAAAAAAATTAATGTGGGCCCGCCCGGCGCTTATTCGAACATTTACAGTTTGTATAATAATTGACCAGCTAATAATACTGATCAGACGATAATATACGAAATCCAGAATAATTGTAAACTAATTACTTTGAATATTTTGTAGTAGCATTCTGCACCGCTCCAAAAATCTGAATGTGAATTCAATCGAATCAAGTTGGACTCGTAGTCAATGATAAACTTTGTAAAGTTTTCCTGTAGACATTGTAGGGGTCCCGGATTTTTGAGGTGAGATTGAAACTGTTCCAAATCCAAGGCAAGTATCTCGTCAGTCACGGGTCTTAGTTGAGGAATGTTGCAGCTTTGGACTTGATCTTGATTGGCACTGGTACTGGAACTGGCTATGGACCTCCTGGTAATTGTAACTGAATGGTCGTCACTTGATGTTGGTGCTGGTGTCGGGTCCACAGTGATTTGAATGTTGTTCAGTAGCTCCCTCGCACTATGTGATGGTCCACTAGGAAAGGGACCAGTCTTCACGTTTTAAGTTAGGTACCTACATGATTTCTTATAGTTAAAACGATTGCTTCAAAAAAGGTAGAATTATCCAACAGTTTCTTTTTAATGTATTTTTATTTGTAACTATTATTTTATAATTTTTCGTAGCTTACCGAGGTCAAATTCTGAATGAAAATTGATGGAAGGGAGCTGAGGGTGAAGTAGAGGGTTACAAGTACGTGTAATGTACGTAAAATGTTATGACATTATATATATATTCACATTGCATTCAAAAATTATATTATTTTTACACTTAATACAAATTGCTTATGTAATAAAAATAATACCCTGATTTGGAATTGGATCTTCTAGTACTTCAAAATAATAGTAATATTTTAACTGAGAAGAAATGAAGTACCTAATTAATAAACTCTAAAGTTTATATTTGTTGTGTATCTACCATATATCAGTAGTTGCACGCTTCTACTATTACAGAAAATATGGTAATGTTTGAAGGCAGAAATTAAAATCATTTTTTGTTTCCACATTCACGATTTGATTTGAATTGATTTAAAACTTTCTCTAATTTAGCGAGTCAATCGTCAGTAGCAGGTGTCATATTTTGTTCTTAGTTTAACTTGACTATAAATTACACATAATAAGTAGAAATCGAATGTCCCATCACATTGTATTTTCTGAATGCACAATAACAATCAATTCATGACAAACATAAAAAATCAAGTCTACTAAACAAACAAAGACCATAGCGGAAAAGGAAATAACTATATATATATATACGCAGCTGCGTTAGACACAACTTCCCTAAATTAATTAGATACGACTAAGGAAACAGTTTACAAATTGTTGCTAACTGGACCTAATATCAATATCCTATCCTAATCATGAGTACGATTGGATGTACAAAGACTGTCTCTTTACTTCCTGAGAAAATAGTCTGGAAACTAGTTGCAATTGGTGAATTGTTTGTTATACTTTTTACTTTATACTTCATGCCCAACAACTTGGTGAACACTAGAATCCAAACAAACGATTCTGATTCTGGCACGTGCAACACAAAATTAGGCAACCTCCGACACCCTTCACAGGAAAATTTTTCACGATTCAGTAAGCAGTCGTTAGAGAATATCCAGTCTCAAACAAACATTAACCAAATAAGGAAAATTCAAACTAATTGGTTAAAGCCACCGTCAACACTACCATATAATATTACACCAGACACAGTCTCAGATTTATCTGCCGTAAAAAGATTGCACAAACTGGTTCTAGAACTCTTCTCGGAAAAGGTATTCTGAACACTAATTAATTTGTACTTAACTCTTGTTTGTACATTGGCATACCGTGAACAGTAATTAGTCAGTTGTTCCACTGACTTAAATTAGTATGGTTTAAACTACCTGTAGTTGTAAATTAGAAGAATTAATATTTTTTTATTCAAAACTTCGTCATAGAAAAATGGATTTTTCATTGAATGCGGGGCATTTGATGGTGTTTCTCTTTCCAACACCCTTCATCTTGAGCAGGAGTACAACTGGACTGGTTTACTTGTCGAAGCAGATCCCAAATATTACGAACAACTTGTTCAGAAACATCGAAAGGCTTGGACGATTAATGCTTGTCTTGCCATTCACCCATATGAGCACCAAGTGAGAATTTTATAACCACTAACTACTACTGCTTGTAAATCCAAATGGTGTCTACATCTTATATAATTTTACAGTATGTCTCATTTTTAAGCGAACTAGGTTATTTGGAGTTTAAAGAGGAGTAGTTAACATTGCCACCATAGCTGTCCAACCAAATGTTTTTAAGTGTCTTGCTTTTTTCCTTAAATCTGGGTTCCTCTCCTCTTACACGAGGATTTGACTGAACGCTTAAAAATTTGAGGCATACTTTGTATATATTTATATATAAAAGCATATTGCATTAGCATTATTTGGCATCGCTGGATTTTCTTAAGGATTGATTGATGCAAAATTAATAATTTGCTGCAAAAAACCGATTTTAGAAAAATCACGACGGCAACCAAGTTTGATTGAATGTTTACAAATCAAGTAACACATCTTCAATTTTTGACGAATTAGATGCAAATGCTGACACTAAATATATGACAATTATAATACACCATTTTTTATGAACTTGGTAAAATTCATTAGGTTCAAATGACTAGAATAAAGGATCAAGGAGCCTTATCACGAATTACTGAAATTGCTTCCAAAACGTTTCTCTCGGAGCCTCAAGCTGAAAACTTTAAAGCACATTGTTTCCCATTAGCAATGATTTTATCGTCCATTGGTCAAACACTGAACATTGACTATTTCAGTTTGGACATTGAAAATGCTGAACTAAAAATCTTGAAGACTATCCCGTGGGATTTCGTATATATTAAGGTGACATAAATAATCATTAAACCTAAACCACACTACTTTCGACTTTATTAACTTGTATTAGTACAAGAACCGAGTAGTTTTAGTTGTTAGTCTTGGAAAATGATTGAGCAGATAATGTCCACCGATTTTAATACACAAATGTCGGACATAAACACAAACTACCTTCAAAATAGTGTAATTAACACTCAACACCCAGTTCCACTACTGACAGTTGATGGAATTCGCTAAGTTGTATTTGTAGTAGTTAATTAGGTTACATACTTGGGGTAAACTTCTGCTGTGCTAACAATTTACTTAAATTCAAATATTTTATTTTCCGCAGGTAATTTCACTGGAAGCCGAACGTGATACGTTTGCTGCAATCGATGAATTTTTGAATGCAAAAAATTACAAGTTTTTAAAGGAAGTACGAGGTCCATGGATTCACGATTACGTTTTTGTACACAACCAATTTAATAATTATAGCTAGCTCATAAAAATACTAATGTTAGGAGATGCATGTAATAATATTCATTACGTACGTATGACTATGACCAAATTAAAAATCAGAGGTGTCTACTTACATTTTTAGTTGCGTTTTAGTCGTATTCTTCTAGTTGCACATTACATTTACAGAAGCAAGATTTTATTTATAACTTGCGAGGTGCTACATCAGTTGTCACTATTAATCACACACATTTCATGTTTCACTTTTGCGTAAACTAAAATTATTGGAAAATTGGAACTGGAACTAGTTATCCTATTTCGTAGTATAGCGCCACGCGGGGGATTCCCACGCGAAATTTTTCTGAGATTTTGTTATGTCTTACTTTATAATGGCGCTTAGAAAAAAGCCACATCCAACATCTAAAAACGATATCAATATTCAAGTTTCGGCATTAGTATTGCTGTAGAACAAAGTGGATAAATGTGGAAAGTATCAATCGCTTGACATACCATATTGCCGTGGAAGTAGACAATACCTCAAATGTTCGAAGAATGTGATTCAGGAAAATGTCCAGCACTGAGCTACTTAATACATCACTAATTCGTATGCAAATCCACTGGCAATGGCGATGCACAAAAAAATACCTCTGAATACCGCTGACAACCAAGGGAGATTCGAAAACACACAAAAATGGATTAATTGTAATATACCTAATTCTAACTTTACTTACTCCTTTCACTCCTTCGACTTAACACCAATTAATACGACCATGACAGGTCATAATCCATAAGCTTGGTACATATAGGGAGCATACATTAATCACGTTTACAAAAATCCGAAATTTTGAACCCCCTACATCCCTTTTTTGGTATGTACGCCCATGTAAAAGGATAGGCACCATGAACCCCCTTCCTCCCCCCTTTTGTTGAAATAAAATAATAATTTTTCGCGTGCTCAGGAACATACCAATAAGTGAACTAAAATCAGACGATATTTGAAAAATAAAAACAGTAAAGCAAAAATATTTTTAAAATGCTCTGGTGACAATTAGAATATGTCACAACTTGACTGAACTTGAGAAAAGAATGTTTTCAATTGCCCAAATGCCAGAAATTTTTTTAAATCCTATTAAAGCCACAAAAGTTTTGAAAATAATGCCAACATTACGATTTCACAGCAGCAAAAATATGAAAACCAATGTTTTTGTATAACTTTGGCTGGCAATGTTTATAGCTATCAGCGCTATGCGCGATAGTTATATTGGATATTGTACTTCAGAGAACCCTAAAGTAGTTCAATAAATTAGAAACAGAGGTGTCTGAATCCAACTGGGATTTGAGGTGCATGTTCCTTTTGAGAACTATAAGGGATAGATATGGATTGACAGTCTAATCTGTCTAATTATTAATTTGGAAATGCTTTTGAGTAAGTACCACATTGACCGGTACAGGTTGGTCTGGCGATTAACAAGTTGGGCTTACCCTTCTGGTTAAGCAACAGTCAAGCTCATTCTGAAATGGATGGGTGGCCTTACCGATAATCCTGCAGGGCTCGGTGATAGGTACGCTGCAGGTCCTAGAGAGATTGTGTATAAATGTTATTTCTCTGGGCTTTCTAGAGTTCTATATTTCTGAGTTTCTATGGTTCACTGGGTGGCATAGTTGGATTTTTTCCAGTGTTTCTTGAGTGGTAACTACTTTAAGTGAATGAGATTTAATCCTAGAACTAGCCACTCGAACCTTTGGGATAAATAGAAATTTGTTCTCTAGAAAAAGGGCTCGAGTCTTCAAATTGTGGAGGAACCTCGAGTCTCAGTGAAATAATAGTGAAAACTGGGCTTACAAGAGATGAAATCTCAAATCCTTAGGGATTCTACCACAGATATAGAATAAATATAGATACCCGAGTTGAGGTTGAAACTGTCGGAGGCAAGGGGCAACGCACCATCTGTACTTTGTACCTTTCCTTACAAAAACTCAAGCTTAAAGCACTAAAGCAATCCACCTTTCAAAGATGTCGCTCGGATGTACAACTTAACATTTGTAGCTGCAATAGTTATAAGTACTAAGTACTTTACAACCAAAGGTAAATACTGGGAGCCGTAGTCTTCGGTTGGTACATGGCAGAGAATCCTAGCGATCAGCAACGAATTGAATCGGAAGACGTTAGCAGTGCTGAAGGTTTCAAAAGCAGATGCCGCTGCCGCTGCTACATTTCGGTGCAATGATAAAGTATTACCGGCAAATTCATGCATGGGGTCCCGAAAAAAATACATGGGAAGAGATTACACTACTCTATCTATATTTTATTCTATATCTGTGGATTCTACCCAGATACGAAATATTATTATATTATTATTGACATATTTCTGTCGTAAAACCAGCCTAGCAACAAAATTAATACGATTTGTAGACGTCAAGCAATTCTTCTCACGACATTTATGTGTTATGCCGTCCACACAATTTCCAGTTTTCCAGCCAAGCCAAAACTAAATCTATTATACACAGGAATTTTCTGTTAGGAGTTTGCAGTTCTGATTGCAAATACGTAGTATCAAAATGTCTACACCAACGTAAACTGCAGCGCAATGACATATATTTCATATATGTTCATGTCATATTTCAACATATTTCTACTCTTGTTAAAATATAGATACATGTACCTATGTAATTAGGATGTATTATATAATATAGACATATTTCCCCTATGTAGATAGGAGATGTTAAATGTAGATACTTGTAACTATATACATAGTACGTATTACATTATAATCTGGCATACATATTGTAGGATATTGCGTTATGGCAAATCCGTATCATTTCAATCCCGTCATTGGTAAAATAGGGATTCAGCACATTTCATTATCATGAGATGTTCTACTTAAGCAATCATTGGATTCATGCAAGCTGCAAATTATCTTATCTAATCAGAGATTCAAGTTACTTACAAATTGTAACATCTCCATTAACATGGAGATGAATATTTCAGAATAATTGTCAAACTTTAAGAAGTCAAGTTATTGAGCTTCTCTATACAAAAGCATTGGACATTATTTGTGCTGACGATTCGGGAATGTTCCCTCTCGTCATCCTTCAACTAGCAATTATATTTTATTGTTTTATTGCAGCTACCCAAGCATGTATATTTCACAATACAGGATGGTGGAGTCATATTCATTTCCTCCACATCATCCGTACTATTGTAGTGACACGTCAGTTCACATTCGATTATACAGTACTCTCATGTACTATTATACTAAAACATATGTAAACATTGATATATCAAAATTAACCAAACCGAGCCATGCTCAGACCAAAAGACTGACAAATAAATTAATCTTAGACTGATCGCCAGAGCAACAGCATCTTATTTATTTTCTGTTCCTCCGGAACATTTTACTTTTCATCTGAGATTCACACTCCATAGCATATGGATATCACGGCTGATATTTAGATTTCCATATTACTATTTATTACGTTATCAGCACGGCTGAGACAGTGGTCACAATTGACCCCGTAGGTCAAGCCTATTTTACACTGATTTATAAAAAGTAAAAGACAGGAAACTTCCCGTAAGACACTGGCCAGTGCACCCGAAGTTTTCCTGTATAATTCAATTTTAGAAAACCAAGTTTTCGGTACTTCGTGCTAACTGTTAAATCCATTGGGAAAAGTTGAGCACAGCCACAATAATTCTGTTTATCCCTTGGAAAAGAATATTGTGAAGAGTCTGTTTAATCCGTTGGGAAAAGACTATAAAAATATTCTATTTAATCCTGTTGGACAAGAATATTTATAGATTCTATTTAATCCATTGTGGAAAAGAATCTCATTTCCTATTTAATCCGTTTGGACAAGGAAAAAGTACAGATCTATTTAATCCGTTTGGAAAAGATCTCATCTTTACGGCAGCGAGCTAACGACACTACTATACTTAATTAAACCTAACGAACCGCCTAACAAGCGGATCCGACGGAGGTTAAGTAAGTAAACTCGAGGAAATAAGCTATCTTTTATCCCCTAAAAAGGAAATACAGATAGTGGAAATATCCGAGGAGAAGAGTAGCTCAGAAGAGGATCAAGAGGATCATCATTGAAAATTCGAAATTCAAGAAAGAATAGAATTAACTTCTGAACGCTACGTACCTCCGGTGAGGGCGCACTACAAGCCACTCGTAGTTTCGAGTGCATCAATTAATTTTCTTAGCCCCTCGTGCCCTGGCATAATTTAAACCAGGAGCTATCAACTAAATCCCAGGTCACCTAGTAAACCCTGGTCGAATTAAACCCCGAGAAAATCAACTTTGAAATGAAAAGGACGGTAGTGCTATCTCCGTCAGACTCCAAAAGTCCAGGATTCTCATCCGAAGGACTGAAAGACCTAGGACAAGCGTCCGAAAGGCAGAAAAGTCTAGGATTTTCATCCGAAAGACAGAACAGTCTAGGACTCATGTCCGAAAGACAGAAAAATCAAGGATTGTCATCCGAAAGACGAAATAGTCTAGGACCCATGTCCGAAAGACAGAAAAGTTCAGGTTCCTTAACCGAAGGACAGAACAGTCCAGGATCCTCATCCGAAGGACGAAATTATGAAGAATTCGAGCCTCCGTTCATCGTAAAGCCATACGACGGAGTAGAATTATACGATATCAAGCGGGTCGTAAGAAATGGAGAGGTCAGCTACATTAAGACCGTACCCACACCCGAAGATCTCCTGTTGGGGGCAAATCAATACTTTGACCAACAGTACGAGAAACTGAGAATTCATTTTCAGAATGGATTACTCGAAAAAGAACGGCAAATCAAGGAGTTACAAGACTCAATAAGTCCGTTGAAAATTGGGAAGTCCACAGAGACGAAATCTCAAAATATCCCGAAATTATCCGAGCAAGGAAATTTTGAAGAATGGGAAGAAGAAATTACGAAAGCCGTAACAAACGGTATTAATGAAGAAATCATTACCGGGTCGTGGAAAAGACCGAATTATCTCCCATTTCCGAAAGCCATCACTACAGCCATCACCAGAGCCTGGTTTGATGCGGATGCACATAATCAAGAATTGATTATCAATACGGTCGACACGGACCTACTACCGGATATCTTTCACTGTAAAGAATCCCATGAAATGGTAGAAACCTTCAGAATGAAGTATCAAACAGGAAAGAAACAGTCAAAGCATGACGTAATTTCGCACCTGTACAACTTGAAAATCACAGGAACGGGCAGTCAATATCTTCAAGAAATACAAGATATTCAGGCCATTCTCAACCATGAATTTGGCGGATTTTCAGACATGGAGTTGGTCAAGCTAGCCCTTCATACAATCCGTAAGAGGAAGAAATTTTACAGAGATTTCCTCGACAAGTGGAGCATTCTCCCGAATTATGAAAGAACATTCGAACGCTTAATTGAAGCTATGGAAAGATTCGACATCGAATTCCAAGTCCGAAAGGAAGGGATTATCCCCCTTCAGTCTCAATCGGTCAGGGCACAAGTACCCGTAGCCGAAATGGACGAGAATCAACGAGAAGATTCGAAAATCGTTAGGAATCAACCCAAAAATTCCGGAAACGAAAAGCCTCCAACAAATGAAGAATTAATTCAAGGAGCCAAGCCTGTAGAATTCATTAAATTCGAAGCAGCACAGGATAAGTCTGAGGACACAAGCTCAGCCCCGAAAAAGCCTGAAAAAACGAATTCAGTCGCTCATAAGCCTGGCATCATAAGTCCAGCAATAGAAAAGCCTGACCCTATAGAGTCAGCCACAGCCACGGGTAACATGAACAATTTCAAATTCGTTCTCGACCCCGACACGGGCAATGTGAAGACAGAATGTTCAATTTCACATTCCCCCAGATCTAAAAATTTATCGTCTCCCGAGAAACCGCCTCGGTCGAAGAAATTCAAGAAACAGGAGGATGCGGACAGTCCCCCTCAACTTACCCCAGACCTACACACGGTCGGAGGGAGTTCAGTCATTCAATATGGAACTGAAAATTTCAAAGAAACTATCCAGTCAACAGAGACGAAGGATACATTGTCATCATTTGACACGAACACGGACGAAATTCATAAAGCCTTTATGGTCCGTATCAAGATTGAAGACGAAACGGGAGAGAACCATGATACTCCCCAGTCATTGTCAAAGTCCTCGAATATACAGAATTCGGACTCAAATCAAAGTCTCCAAGGCAAGCCAGCGGTCACAGTACAACCGCAAGAATCTCCCTATCCATGGGAATTAGTCGAAATGCCCAGTCAATGTTGCCAAGACACATTTGACAAAGCCATGCAATGGCATATGGAAGAAATAGAATTCCTGAGAAAAGCTCAACAATTACAAAGCCCTTCAACAATAGATCCCTTGATCGAATTTCCTCAGACTGAGGATACTTTTGCCGTGCCTTCTGAGTCATTAGTTGACTCGAACACGTTATCTCACGTCTCAACTCCGGATGAAGTACATTATACTATAGGAGATACACCGTCAGACAGTGACGAAGAGAGAGACAATGGAATGAATCATTCAGAATTCGAAGATAGAATTCGGTACCTAGAATCAATTCTAGAGAAGACACAAAAGAAACTTTCAATAATTAAAGAAAGAAAATATGCTGGACATCCAAGAATATCTTCAGCTGAAGCCCCAGGCACAGTAGGAGGGAGTATAACCCCTACAGTCACCCCTATACAAATATGGGAAGAAGTTGATCGAAATACATCCGCACTAATGGATGATCAAGGGACACACATACATGATGTATTAAATTGTCAAAGAAATTCCTCATTTCCTTTAGAAGATGGACCGGCAATCCCAGAATGGTATTGGGAACTCATTGCCTCAAAAAAGAGCCCTGAAGTTGAGGAAGCAATACTGTCTATAAGACAGAAAAATGCACATTTACCTTGTAATGCATGTCAAAAGCCAGTACATAGGCGAAAACAGTGCATGTTACAGAAAACTCAAGAAATGAGTCAACATACTCGAAAGTACTGCACGTTAGGATTATCATACAATCCGGAAACGTTCTGCCTCGAAATAGAAAAGAACGAGGAAACAATCAAATTGCTCAAGGCAATTCCGAGGATCATCAATAAAGAACACGTTTGTTCTCAAGACGGATGGTGCATACCCACCAACAGGCAACAAGCCGAAAATAATGAGCCCTTATCTATTAGTCACCAGGACGAAAATAGAGAAACTGACCGTACACAGAAAGGCCAACAGAATAAAGTACTCATGGTACGAATCAATCATCAGAATTCTCAAGAAGCCCCCACCTCCAGCCTAAGCATATCAAAGCAACCTGGAGGCGAGCAGAGTCTTCAGTCATTTGAGAAGTTCGATTCACAGACACAAGACCTTACTACAGGCAACTCCAGCAACATGGACAACCAAGGAATAGAAATTGTTAATTCCCTGGCATCACAATTCCACTGGACGTGCGACTCGGGAGCCACAGTCCACATTTGCGGACGAAGTGATTGGTTTTACGGCCCCCTCAAAACTCAAGAGAAGAACCGCACAGTTATCCTAGCAGACGGAAAAGAAGTGGATTCACCCGGAACGGGTACAGTAATACTTGAAGCCTTCAATGGAAGCGAATGGAAACAAATGGAAATACCGAATGTATGGTATTTACCGAATGGCTCCAATATATTCTCAGTCAATTACGCCTGCAAGAGCATGGGACTATCCTTTCACGGAAACGAGAATTATTGGGCATTTTACAACTCTCAAGATGAGAAGATGATGGAAGCAAAGACAGTTCGTCGAAATCCCACCGATACGGGTTACTCCATCATGAACTTCCGACATGTACTACACACAGGAAGCCCTACAAGTCTCTATTACGAGCAAGAATCAGACGAATCTACGGTTACCACCCCCCATCAAGGGAAGGAAACGGGTAGAAGAAGAAGTAACACAGCGGAATCCAAACAAGATCGCTCCGCCACATCTTCGGATAAGAAGACAAGTTCCAAGTCTCAAGCGCTAGACACAGCCGTCGCATCAAAGCGCTCCATACGAAATCAATATCACTCATTACCAGAGAAAGTGATATTCAGAGCCTACCACGGCAATGGGATTCAAAATCCGAACAATTACCAAGAGGCAATTCGAACCTCAGAACATTTACACTGGATCCGATCAATGGACCAGGAAATCGAAGCCCACATGCGAAGTGGCACATGGAAACTTTCTACAATGCCCAGCAATCAGAAAGTATTGAAGACAGCGTGGACATATACCCACACAGAAGAAAATGACCTTTACCTTTCTAAAGTGGTCATCATAACCGAAGATGGAAGCTTCATCAGGTTAGACGGTCTCATCACGACCGACGCATGCCAAATAACGTCAAGACTTATTTTGGCCGACGCGGGTTTTCGCGGAAAATACCTAGCAACTTTTCTACTCAGACCCTCAGCAGAAATGAATCGTACTGAAGGGAAGAAGATTTACTTGGAACCTCCAGAGGGATATAGCCATGGTCATCGACTGGTATATTCCGTGAACTCAAGCCTTAGTGGTCTCGTACTCAGTAATAAATCGAGACACAAGACGCATCAGTTCTTACTGCTATTACATTACAAGCAAAGCCAATACGATGAAGACTTGTACATTCAATCCTACACGGATCCCCATGGGAAGACACATCACACTTACCTGTTAATCAATGGACAGGAAGTTCTAGCATCTGCCACACACAGTCAAGACATTTACATACTTGCAGCAGACCTAGAAAGGATGTTTGAAGCGGAGAGAAATTTACTCCCGAATACCTGGATGGATATTGAAATCTCCAGAACTGCATCTTACGTAAGCCTTACACAAGCAAACAAGATCAAACAAGTTTATATTGACTACGGACGTCAACCCACGGAAGAAGCTACACTTCCATACGACAACGAAGAGATAGAAGATTCTCAGTTATTGTCAGAATACGACTACAAGAAGTGTCACAATCTAATATGTGAACTTTTGCAAATTCGAGATGCCACTCGACCAGACATTGCATTCGCAATTGAAAGAATTGAATCCGTCCATAACAATTACACGGTACAAGATTATGCTGCAGCCAAGAAGATTCTGCAATATTTATGGACTACTATGTACGATAATCTCCGGTTTGCTACGATTCCCCTTGGGAGGGAGAGAGATGTACATAGAGATGGAAACGCTTCGCTCAAAGAAGTACAGGTGGAAGTACAAGCGAAATCGTGCTACACCGTGGATTCAACTGGAACATTACTCCTGACAGGAGGGGTAATTACTCTGAACAAGGCCGCAATCTACTGGCAATCACGCAAGGAAGTAGACAGGCACAAGACTCTAGAAGAAATTGAAGTCAGTACACTTTTCGACTTACACACCCCAGCGGTCAACATTCACTTACAATTATGTGAATTAACAGTACGGAAATGGCTCACACCCATAGTACACCTATCAGATTCAGACTTTGGATGGAAAGCCATCTATAAGCAAGACGACCAAGATCGATGGTCACGGCAGGACCAGAGAAAGCTATGGTACCTCCGAGAAATGGTAGAGATGGACCTCATCAAGCCATTACATGAAAAAGAAGAGCTTCTACAAACAGACCTCTTCGTCAAGGCTGTCACGCCAATTCGACTGGAAATTAACAAGCGGAACCTACGCATCTCAAGCCAGAGAACTCCAGTCAGAGAAGTATTAAACAAGAAATACTTTCAGAGATTAAGTCAAGGTACTCTGAGAAGACCTTACAGAGTGGATCGAATAAGTTCTCCACCAACACAAGAAGCTATCAAAGCCAGATGGTTCGAAAGAAGAATTCTCACATCTGAAGATAGAAAAGCAATTTGGAAGACGAATTTCCTTCCCAGGATCGCTGAAAGCAAGGATCCGGATACAGGTACTCAATCCATTGAGCAACCGACAGTACACATGGTATGTCCCAATGTACGAATTCCTACAAAGAGAGAAAGCGACAAGTCCGAATCGGAGACATTAGTCGAAACCGATAGCTCCAGCAAAAGAAGTAAGCCTGGACCATCAAGTGTAGAGGTGACCCAAGACTCCTCAAATCACGTTGAAATACAAGAGCACACAGCTGCAATCTCACCTGAGAGAAGAAGACCGTGTACAGGTCTCAGAATGAAGAAAGGACTTCACACAATCCTACTCATAGGATTAATGCTATTTCTCAACATGTCAAATGGACACTCTATCAAAAAGCAACTCTCATCATATGATACAGAACAGAGAACAACTCCACTTTGGAATTATCTGGACCCAGCCAAAGCAAGTAAGCCTGGTCACATTCAATCTGTTCTAAAATGGCATTCTCAATTACCTGACAGTGATAGAGATAGTTATGGGGGATATCAACCTAGAAAAGGACCTCCATTGCGCGCCATCCTACTCGCATCAGAAATAGAAAACTCACGGTCAACCTCACAAGTAGATGAGACCACTAAGAAACAAAACCGAATAGAAGAACGTTGGAAATACAGACTTAACAGTCACAGAGGCGGGAAGCCAACTCAGCTTTCACCGGACAGTAGCAACAGAAGCCTTCAAACCAATGAAGCCAAGAAAGAAATCCTCACAGCAGGAAGAAAGTATAAATCATACACTTTTGATCATGGCATCCCCCGACCGGGGAAGCAGATCCATCAGGAAACCTCACCAATTATTATTGAAGAGGAACCAAATTCAGAATTACCAATAGGAAAGTATCAAATTCCGGACTCATCCCTGCCCAGGCAAATGAATAGGAACGACACTGAATTTTCACTCAAAGAGAAAGCTCTTCGAAGAATGATGCAAGAATTTGTGAAAATTAACGAAGAAAGCCAAGGCCACAGCATAAGCCCTTGCCAGCATTACTTTCCGGACACACCAGGATTAAGCCCTATAAAAGGCAGTTATCCGTTCCACACACTTTCAGTTTGTTCTTACACAGAAGAGAAAGTCAATTTAAGAAATGGAAAATTTGGGAGTTCTACTACCCCAAGAAATATTGAAACTGTAGCCTTTACAGTCAGAAGACACCGCATGCAAGTTTCGCAATTAATTTGGAATGAAACTCAGCAAGAATGTCAAATTTTACAAGTGTCTCTGCATCAATCCATGGATGATGAAGAAATTAAGATTGAATGCTGCTATGCCGAAAGGATACTCCTAGGCGAAATATGGATCAATGGACAAGTTTATAACTCCATGCACACAGGTCCAAGACCGAAAGTGAACAGAATATGGCCGAGAAAGGATGCTTTATCCTTGAAAGTAAAATTCGTAGGTGAAAACACAGGTGACGACGTGATAGCCATCGACACTAGAATTCCGAAAACTGGAACTAGCAATGGATCTATCCGATTTTTAGCAGCAACATGTATGCGTAATACCTGCGTGTGTCTCTCTCAAAAGAATTCCTCACCAAAGTGGTGGACAAGAATAACAAGAATAATTATATTTGCAAAAGGAAGAATTGTTTTAACTTCTTCTGCGGCAGAATTCCACGGAGAACGAAACTCAATCAAAAGTGGAAGTACATGGAGAAGCAGGAGCGGATCCGGACCTCCGAGAAATTTAAGCATACAAAGACAAAGATACAGTTCGTATCCTCCGAAAATGACAAGTACGCAAAGGGCAATTGAGAAGACGAGGACCAAGTCCGTACCTTCACGGAAATTAATGAAGAATTTCCCCTCTATTCGAATTCAACAATCCCCAGCAATTTGGGACGAAGATTCATTAAGATTTAAGCCACGAGTCGTCATAGAGGCCTACAAGGGATTTGCTGCCAAGCTGATTACAGTCCTTGTAGCCGCCGCTCAGAGAAAGCACGCCAAAACAATTTTGGGTAACTTCACTGTTAATGTCATCCTGCCGATCAGGTTGTCAAACAAATCGGGAAGAATCTATGCAGTCTGGATAATCCAGCAGATTTTCCCATACCGCTCTTTAATAGAAAATTCTCCGAGTTTCTCCTCTGAGGGAAATTTGCCGGGAAATCAAGAAGAAAATAGAACGCAGTCTGAATGTATCAAGTCCCAGAGACGTAGGCTTCAGAACCATAGTAAGTACCTGAACAATCAAGCAACTGTCGAAGTTTTGAACCAGTTGACATGTCAAAGGAATGAAAAATTACCAGGTACCAGTACTCGAAGTGGAAGCCACCACAAGCAACAATTGAAATGCTCAACACTAGTAGAAAAGGCAGATGAATTAGAAAACGCCTCATTTGAAGAAAGTCTTCTTTGGGAAGACAGCCAAAAATATACTCCTTTCTCCAGAATCACGAAGAAAGTCGAAGAGATGCGGTACTCACACAAGAGAAATGTCCAAGCTACCGGTGCCAAGCGCCTAGTTAAGGATGGTTCAAAAACAGACTCCAATCCTTTTATGGAATCGAAGAAACATGTCCAAGCTCAAGGACATCAAGCCTACAATCAAGTAGCCACACCAAGAACACAATATAGGTCATACAGTTTAGCTATCACAGCTACTAAAAGTGAAAGTCAGGTAGGAGTGAACTCCGGACCGAAGACAAGCAATAAGTCGATATTGAATTTTGACTGTTTCCAAGTTAAGCCAGTCATTATCTATAATCCAAGTATTTCTATCTCGCTGAAACCCAGTTTGCATTTAGATGGTTTTAGGCGTAGATTATTCTCTCATAGAGAATCAAGTGACAGGAATACAATTCAACCACGATATTTGGTAATTCCGAAGTCACATGGGAATCAAAGAATCTTTCCGAATTCAAGAATTTCGGAAACCATCAGACAAGAGAATCCCTCTCTAATGTTTCAACAGCAACTTAGCAACCGAAACAAAATTCTATCAAGTGGAAATAATATTTCAAGTTTTAATTTCCCATTTTCAACTCTACTTCGCGAAGAGCAAGGTCTCAATGGAACCCTACTTATGCAAGGGAAAGCTGTACACAAATACCAGATCAAATTCGAGTATAATTATCAAGCTCACGCCTACCAAAATTGGAGAATGCGTTGCGAGCCACCTGAGGTACAATCAGACCGAAAAATTCAAGGGCATAGGCTTAGCCGAAATGAAGAAAAAGAGTCACCAGCAACAGAAGCAGACTCTGTACCACGTATCCAAGAAGTGTACATATCTGACACACAGCAGAGACCCGGGCAACATAGGAAGAATGCAATCTCCTACCAAAGCGAACAAATCGGGAAAAGCAATAATTGCTTCCTTCGATATCTGAACTATCCACAACTATTTCTGTATAGGAAATCTTTTTGTTGGATCAGCATATTACGGTCTCTCTCAGCATGGAGATTGGAGACAATTACACCTGGCTACCCCAGGAGTATACCGGAAAAGTTCATCACGAACAAGTTACCTCTCACTCAGAATGCAATCCCACATTACGGAGAAGGCACCCTGAAGTTCGATGAGAATAACACCAGAAGGTTAGGTCCAAGCAACCATGAACGTGTGAAACCAATTCACTTGGATAAGATAGAAAACGGGAACCAGGACCTGGACCCAAAAAAATGTCACATACTTGCACCCGTTACCAGAAGAGTTGACCTGGTATAACTCGACCTCAGCAAGGTGTCCGCATGGGACTACGGGTTGCATCATAATGAAATTTCGTGACGCTAGGAAATCCCCTGAAACACTGGAACACGGGACGGTCCGCAGCCATCATTATCATTATTATTTTATCCACACTCCAGTTGAACTTACAAGTCAACACGATGGAAGACTGTACACCGTCAGGAGGGCAGATACGACTCCCTCGCAGTTTTTGAAAGCCGAGTTTTTATTGGCACTATCCAAATCACAAGAAATTGAAATTTTGGCAAGGCTCCGCGTCATCTGTTGTTTAGATGACTCGTCCGGACAGCCACCACCTAAGCCTCAGAACGAGCCATACTCTCGAGAAAATTATCTCGACCAAGAAAACCTTCTAGATATTTTTTCCCACATCTTCTATGATGATGGAACGACCTCATTTAAATTCCTCCGAAAATCGATTGATCTCGGGAGGTTTACAGAGGAGAATATCATGCTAGTCATGCTGACGTATGCATTGATTTACTGGTTTATATATGGATTACCAGTCGTTGACCTCAAATATCTTCTCTATATTCAGAAGCTATATTTGACCGACATATATCTCCAGTCACAGACATTCGGACCGAATGGTGATGGATCGATAAAACCTGGCGAGTCGAGCGATGTACCTGCCGACCAAGACCCAGTACTTACGCTGATCAGCAGCTATTACCCAGATGACATCTCTACACGAGACACTGGACAGATGGACATATTTCCTACATGGACTGGACAGCCAACAAGTGGCTAGGAGTACAAGACACTCACCTTACTGGACAACATTTTTACGGAGCTCACCTGGATCATCTCATTAGGCAGATTCGATTTTATAGGGAGTAGTAATTATTATTATGTTTTTGTTGAAATTTATTATTGTTAATATTTCAAATTTTATTTCCAGTTCATTTCATTTCAGATTTTATTCAGTTATTATCTTAAAAGTCTATATTAGAGATTTATCAATTCTCGGATCATTCATTTTATTCTTTTACCTCAAATTGAAGGAGGGTGTTAAAATATAGATACATGTACCTATGTAATTAGGATGTATTATATAATATAGACATATTTCCCCTATGTAGATAGGAGATGTTAAATGTAGATACTTGTAACTATATACATAGTACGTATTACATTATAATCTGGCATACATATTGTAGGATATTGCGTTATGGCAAATCCGTATCATTTCAATCCCGTCATTGGTAAAATAGGGATTCAGCACATTTCATTATCATGAGATGTTCTACTTAAGCAATCATTGGATTCATGCAAGCTGCAAATTATCTTATCTAATCAGAGATTCAAGTTACTTACAAATTGTAACATCTCCATTAACATGGAGATGAATATTTCAGAATAATTGTCAAACTTTAAGAAGTCAAGTTATTGAGCTTCTCTATACAAAAGCATTGGACATTATTTGTGCTGACGATTCGGGAATGTTCCCTCTCGTCATCCTTCAACTAGCAATTATATTTTATTGTTTTATTGCAGCTACCCAAGCATGTATATTTCACAATACAGGATGGTGGAGTCATATTCATTTCCTCCACATCATCCGTACTATTGTAGTGACACGTCAGTTCACATTCGATTATACAGTACTCTCATGTACTATTATACTAAAACATATGTAAACATTGATATATCAAAATTAACCAAACCGAGCCATGCTCAGACCAAAAGACTGACAAATAAATTAATCTTAGACTGATCGCCAGAGCAACAGCATCTTATTTATTTTCTGTTCCTCCGGAACATTTTACTTTTCATCTGAGATTCACACTCCATAGCATATGGATATCACGGCTGATATTTAGATTTCCATATTACTATTTATTAACTCTCTACCAGACTCTACCTCATTCCTTTAATTTCGATACCAGCCAAGTATAATTCTGTGTGGAGATCCATCTTGTGGCATATTTTCATTACGGTTTGTGCCTTATGCACTTTATAATAATATATTTGCTGTCAATTTGTAAACCAAATACGCCGGCCGACGGAGCAATTAAACTAGGGTCATCTATCGGTTCATTTTCTTTTTTTGGCGGCTTATACTAATAGCTTTGTGCTTCTTGTTATTTGGGAGTACCGCCGACATGAGAGCCAGATGGGCTACTGACTACTACATACCAGCATATTGGTGGTTCAAATCAGCTATCCACCTACCCACCTACCCACCTAGAGATTTCCGTCAACAATATCATTTATTTCCTAATATCATCTTTCACAACTCATCTTCATTTACCGGATGAGCATTTTATATATACTTAATTAATCGACTGTGCCCAAGTTAATAAATACAAGGTCACTAAAACATTAAAAATTCGGTAGGCATTTCAAAATGCCTCGTTATACTGTAAAAATTAACAATGCTGTTTCATTTTGATTTTTTAACTAATACCTAAGTGAGTTTTACCGAGATATTATTTATAATTTGAATATAAGTCAGATCAAAGGATTTAAAGGTTACACTCACTCAACTATTATGTAATAATTACAGGGGTGTATTCCCAAACTGATGTAACTGTATTATTTGCTATTTTATATATTAATCATTGATTTTAACTAGTTTTTCTTATTTATTCTTCTTTTGTCTAAAGAAGTACATTAATTGTAATGTTGGTAATCAATAATATTTTTGGGGTTACTTATTTAAAAGAAGGTATTAATGACTCAAATAAAATACTACAGTACTTATAAGTTCAATACTTATAAGTTCAAGCAGAATTAAGTTTTACTCTAAAGGACTAAAAGCGAAACCTTCATCTTCATTTCCAACAAAACCAGAAATGTGTATGATGTACAAAAGGATTTGCAGAAAGATAGAATTGCCAATTAACTGTTTTAATCTGAGCACTTCATACAATATTTTTTTATTCAAAAACGTAATTATATCCATAGCAATAATTGGTTGGGTCTACCTTATTAAATATCCAACTCTAAAGGTGGTCACTAGTCTATTCGCTTGTGCGACGCCAGGTATTTTAGTTATAACCTACGTATCCATGTACGACAACGCATTCAAAATCCCAGGCAATATCAAAAAGCTCATAAGGGAGATGCTGTTGCTGAATGGACACTGCCGGGGACTCATAGTCAGTCGGAAGCAGCGATCTTTCTTTCGCCTGATCTTTACGTCTGTGAGAGATATCGGCGTGAGGCAGGGAGAGTTTCGAACGATGGAACGGGAGTCGACGCCATTGTTTTTAGATTTTATTGCTCGAAATATGGGTGGCTTGCTAGTTTCTCTGCCGTGAAAATAAGGGAAGCTCTGAAAGAATAAAAGATGAGGATCATGAGAAGTAAATATAATTTCCGGGATTTAAAAAGAAGGTAAGTGGATTATTTCGAACTAATTGGAAGTTTGGAAGGGAAAATAAGTAAGGCAAGCGCAGAAACAGGAATATATTGACTTTTATTTATGCAGACTGATTTTCATGATAATAGTACGTGAATTTCTTACCGGTTGATAGACAATTAATTTGCGCGATAATTCACTTGACCAGGGATGCTGAATATTTGTAATATTATTTATTATGGAGTGCTAAAACTACAACAGTAGTTATAATACTTGTCCAAACATTGCACTTTGCAAAAACAACTGCTATTTTATTTTGCCCTTTACAAAACATTCACAATTATTATTTTACTTTTAAAAATAAATTGAAAATTGTATTTTGGCTATCAAAAAAGTTTATATTAATGCTATTTTGCTCTCTTAAAAACACTCACAGATTAAGTATGTGTGTATATTAAATAATATTGTATTTTGCTCATTTTATGAATACCTTAGGGCATAGGGATGAGTAAAGTATGGTATGAGTAAAGTGTTAAGTTATATGAAGTATACTCTGATCTTAGCCAAAAGGCCGACATGAAAGTGTTAAGTTATATGAAGTATACTATGATCTTAGCCAAAAGGCCGACATGAAAGTGTTAAGTTATATGAAGTCCACTCTGATCTTAGCCAAAAGGCCGACATGAAAGTGTTAAGTTATATGAAGTCCACTCTGATCTTAGCCAAAAGGCCGACATGAAAGTGTTAAGTTATATGAAGTCCACTCTGATCTTAGCCAAAAGGCCGACATGAAAGTGTTAAGTTATATGAAGTCCACTCTGATCTTAGCCAAAAGGCCGACATGAAAGTGTTAAGTTATATGAAGTCCACTCTGATCTTAGCCAAAAGGCCGACATGAAAGTGTTAAGTTATATGAAGCATACTCTGATCTTAGATAAAAGGCCGACATGAAAGTGTTAAGTTATATGAAGTCCACTCTGATCTTAGCCAAAAGGCCGACATGAAAGTGTTAAGTTATATGAAGTCCACTCTGATCTTAGCCAAAAGGCCGACATGAAAGTGTTAAGTTATATGAAGTCCACTCTGATCTTAGCCAAAAGGCCGACATGAAAGTGTTAAGTTATATGAAGTCCACTCTGATCTTAGCCAAAAGGCCGACATGAAAGTGTTAAGTTATATGAAGTCCACTCTGATCTTAGCCAAAAGGCCGACATGAAAGTGTTAAGTTATATGAAGTCCACTCTGATCTTAGCCAAAAGGCCGACATGAAAGTGTTAAGTTATATGAAGTCCACTCTGATCTTAGCCAAAAGGCCGACATGAAAGTGTTAAGTTATATGAAGTATACTCTGATCTTAGATTTTGGTAAGAGTGCACACTACTGCGATTCTTAAATGGAATGAAGCGACATGTAACAGATTTCAAAGAGACATTCCAAAAACTCAGATTTACTAGGGATAAAAACTACTTAAAGGTAGCTGATGTTTTGGGATACATCTCATTGAAATCTGGATTTTCTTGTCGGGGCATTCCCTTCTTAGCAGGCAGGGCCGGATTATGCTGCCAGTGCAAGCAGCCCCCTCTGCTTGAATTGTCAAAAAACGTGTAAATGGAACAATTTGCAGTTTTCAAAAACTGATATGAAGTATACTCTGATCTTAGCCAAAAGGCCGACATGAAAGTGTTAAGTTATATGAAGTCCACTCTGATCTTAGCCAAAAGGCCGACATGAAAGTGTTAAGTTATATGAAGTCCACTCTGATCTTAGCCAAAAGGCCGACATGAAAGTGTTAAGTTATATGAAGTCCACTCTGATCTTAGCCAAAAGGCCGACATGAAAGTGTTAAGTTATATGAAGTATACTCTGATCTTAGATAAAAGGCCGACATGAAAGTGTTAAGTTATATGAAGTATACTCTGATCTTAGATAAAAGGCCGACATGAAAGTGTTAAGTTATATGAAGTATACTCTGATCTTAGATAAAAGGCCGACATGAAAGTGTTAAGTTATATGAAGTATACTCTGATCTTAGATAAAAGGCCGACATGAAAGTGTTAAGTTATATGAAGTATACTCTGATCTTAGCCATGCAAAAGGCCTTTTAATTTTAATGATTTAAATTCCTTAGGGTAAGGGCTTCTAACTGTGGTAGCTTTTTGGAAAACTTTCAGTTTTTCAATCTGTAATACCAAGTTAATAAAATTTTGAAAGGAATAGCACTATACACTTGACACACATACTGCACTGAATACTGTACCCAATTCTTATCAAATTCTACCGCCGCATCATTAAACTACAGGTGTTTAAACTATACGACCTAGGTGGAGTGGGAAATTTGCTAGGTCCGGTAACTGTGGTAAGCAGGGTTCTGCCTGTGGTAGCATTATTTTTGCTAAAATTAACAAATATTATGGTACGAAAAAAATGTAAATAAGCTTTATTTTGCTTTTTATGAAATAATTAAATGAATGGGCACCTTCATTATTAGTTTAGCAAAGTTATGAACACCCACCGTTTATTGCAATTTCAGTCCAAAAAACACAAGTTAAAAATCAATTAACATGTAAATAACGCATATTAAGCCGGAACAGATTTTATTACACTAGGTTCTATAAATCACATTTAATGAATAAAATAAAAATAATCGTGGGTCGGAGTGGAGGAGAGTCCGCACAATGCCGCTCCTGTACCGCTCATATGCCGCTCCAGTGCCGCTCGGGTACGCCCATTGCCGCGCAAGCTCCGCCCATGAGCCGCATGGTATACACCTCTCATATGCCGCTCATATGCCGCTCATATGCCACTCCTTCAAAAACAACATAAAAGCAATGTACATCATATACATTGTTCTCATTACCCTCACCTGTACTGCGGTGTATACGCTGTTTTTGAAGGAGCGGCATATGAGCGGCATAAAGGAGGTGTATATCATGCCGCTCATGGGCGGAGCTTGCGCGGCAATGGGCGTACCCGAGCGGCACTGGAGCGGCATATGAGCGGTACAGGAGCGGCATTGTGCGGACTCTCCTCCACTCCGACCATAATCGTGTGTACTAAAACTACTAAGCAAATACAAGCTAATTAATTAAATGAATGTTGTTAATGATCCACTTTGCACAGAAAAAATGACATCGTTAAGGTCTACGTTGGTGTATGGCTTACTTAGTTACTTTTGTCACTTTATTTCTTTTTTCCCATTTTCACAATTTATGGCATGCTAAACAAATAAAAACAAACTAAAATATTGTCACTTATATTTTTTAAACATACTTGCTCCATTTTCACAAAATTTCCAATAAGTTAAGCATGGTTTTCCCACTACCACAGTTAGAAGCCCTGACATTACCACATTTAGAACACTACTTTAAAATGACTAAATATTTTTCTAAAATCCACCAAATTAAAGGTTAAATTAATATTTCATCCTAATTGTAATTAACTTATGCCGACTAACTCCAACTATCTCCCCGCAATCAGTTTCGGTGAGAATGTGTTTGGATCAGTAATTACAGGGACTTGAAGAAAATGAAAATAAACTTTCCTCACTAGTTAAAATGACACAGCAAGTTTTGTAATGTTCTTCTCCTACAAGTTTTCGACTATCGCGGGGAACATCAGCCAGAACGTACTTAATGAGTAGTTGAGTGAACTGAAACGAATTTCGGACAACGGCTGTCGTTCGTTGCTTCATGGTTTTCCATTACCACAGTTACCTGACTACCACAGATACCCTACCTTACCCTAGTAGTAGAGTGCGTAAATGTGATCGGGTTCATTTTTTTTCAACTTTGAAAATCTGTAACTTTTTACCCAGCCGACGCACAATGAAGAAGAAGTTATCATTATACTTCTCCTTTAATCCTTTATGTACAAAAAAATACTCAGTGTCGAAAATTAAAAGTTGCAAGAGATACAGGTCATTGTACGAAACAATTTCGAAAAGTCTTACAACGCCCCAAGTGCCCTTAATGTGATCAGTTAGTTTAAATACATTTAAAGGTAATGGAAAAGTAGGGTCTTTAATGTGATCGGCATGAAAAAACTCAAAAAAGTGTTCAAAACTTTCATAATTTTACATAGCCAGAGTTTTTGAGGAAAAAAGCTGAAATCACTAGTGATCATAAGACTATAAGCTGTATGAATATAATTTGCGTATATTTTTAAAGGCGGTAATATTTGCACAGCCGCCACTGATCACATTTAAGGGGTGATCACATTTACGCACCTTAGTGCTATATGTAAACTAAGTGCATGATGCTTATCGTAATTGTAAGACTGAAGACATCATGTAGCTAATAATACGCATATGCATTCTATAAATTAATGTAAGTAATGTCTTTTTTAATCTGGAAAAAGTAAGTTATATATTACAGTAAATTATACTGACTAGTGAGTTGGTTTGCATTTGCAGAAAGCTCTAAGTTCCTGTACTTTAATACACTGAACATCGCCTCCATGTGCATTAATTCGTTCAATATTCAAAACTTGAGCAGAACTACCGTTGTTAGTCTCACCCGCATCTTGCGAAACTGTAGCATAAAAAGATGCATTTCCAGGGCTTGTTAGGAAATTGATTTCATAAACAAATCTAGTTGGATTGCTGCCATGTAATGAATGTAGTCTATTAGCCATGGTGACGCCGTTCAATGTGAGTGGAAGACACTGTGGATGGCCGGAAAGCTTCTCGTTAATGTCTTGAACAATAGCACCTGTAATTTCTTGAATAAATGGAGACGACGCTGAGATATTAGATTTCCTTGCACAAGCACAAAAAGTGGGAGGGATCCCCAGCGTGTCACAATTTCTCTTGTCACTTATTCGTTTAAACAAACTGGCTGCCCTCCCCTCTTCGAAGCCAATCCCCTTTGCCCCCAATATCAAGTCCTCCTCCCCCGCAGACTCAGACCTGGACCGAGCAAGTCTCAGGAGATGTTCCAGAGTCGCGTGGAGGTCAAACATTGTGATTAATTTCTCCGTGTTCCCTTTCATATTCCTGTAAGCATTCGGAAAACGGGTCTTGAAACTCTCAGGGAGCACTATGTAGAGGAAGGGGAGACGCTCTTCTAGAAATCCTTGCTCCGATTTCTCCCGCATCGGCCCGAATCGCATCCCGTGATCACTGACTAGGAAAAGAATGGAGTTGCTCAGTGTCCGATTGGCATGAAGCTGTTTCAGGGCTTTGAGGAGCCGGAGCTGCCCGTATTTACTGTGATAATTCACATCATGCGTCAGCTCAGACATCCACGACCAGTGCCACACGGGTTTGTTCAATTTTGAGAAAGTGAGAGCAGTTTTAAGGAAATAGTCGAGGAGCAAATCAAAGGTGAGCGTTGAGCCGTAGCAACCGCGTTTCCACTCAGTTTTCCCGTGACGTCGCCGACTCAGACTATCCAGACGTTTTGTGATGTTGAAAAAGTTGTAGTCGAAGCTGGAGGAGGCGTAGAGAGACTTGAGGGTCCCCCCATTCACGTCATCCTCGCTAAAACTCGTCCGATAGCCCACCCTTTGAAAGTTGTTCCAAATTCTTGGACAGAAGACCCCACCGCTGGTGAAACACATGAAGTTGAGCTTCTCGTAATTGTGTCCACTCAGGAGTGGCCAAGCATTGAGCACCGTTTTGGGCCCAAGGGAATTGAGGCCATGAAACTCGAGCCCAGCCATTTCCTCGACGAGAAAATCATGGACTTGCGGCATGTAGCGGAGGAAGTTCATGTGAGAGGAGGAGTCAATGCCCAGAATGAAGACACTTGGATAATTTTGAGGGTCGCGAGACGCTGGTTTATCTTTCAAATCCCTCTCCACTTCATCTTTAACCGGAACTTGACACAGGTAGTCTTCGTATATGGTTGCGGCTGTCTTGAAATGAAGTGATGATGTGCTATTTGAACCTTCTTTTATTTTAGTGCACCAAATGAAGATGTGCTCCGTGTCTGGTGGAAGTTTAGTCATTTCTTGAGATATCACAAATACTTTACTTCGGATAGCATCAGCCTGGAACCAACCAAAAGACTTTGATAAGAGTGCACACTACTGCGATTCTTAAAGGGAATGAAGCGACATGTAACAGATTTCAAAGAGACATTCCAAAAACTCAGATTTACTAGGGATAAAAACTACTTAAAGGTAGCTGATGTTTTGGGATACATCTCATTAAAATCTGGATTTTCTTGTCGGGGCATTCCCTTCTTAGCAGGCAGGGCCGGATTATGCTGCCAGTGCAAGCAGCCCCCTCTGCTTGAATTGTCAAAAAACGTGTAAATGGAACAATTTGCAGTTTTCAAAAATACTTAAGAAAAATATTTTGACTTTTCAAAAACATGCAAAACAAAATTTTTTGTACATTTCAAAAACATGGAGAGAAAACACTTTGCACTTTTCTCATAACATGTAAATATAACAATTTGTACGTTTCTGAATCAAGTAAATAGAACATTTTAAACTTGTCTAAAACATGTAAATACAGCATTTTGCTTTACCAAAGAGAACCATCAATAAAATCAAAATTACGGTTTTTGTATGGAATCAAATTGATGCCTAAAATTAATTCCTTCGTCCGGCCCTGCTTCTCAGCCGTAGCTTGAATGACACATTTAAGAAATGGAAGGGCACACTGAAATAATTACCGTAAATGTTCGATTAAGCGCCGGGTATAAAATAAGCTTCGAGCTTTTCACTAATAAAAAATAATATCGAGCTGGGCGCTTATTAGAACATTTACAGTAAGTATGTATAATAATTGATCAGATAATAATAGTGATCAGACGATAATTTAATATACTAAATCCAGATTTATTGTATGCTAATTACTTTGAACATTTTGTAGTAGCATTCTGCACCGCTCCAAAAATCTGAATGTGAATTCAGTCGAATCAAGTTGGACTCGTAGTCAATGATAAACTTTGTCAAGTTTTCCTGTAGGCATTGTAGCGGTCCCGGATTTTTGAGGTGAGATTGAAACTGTTCCAAATCCAAGGCTAGTACCTCGTCAGTCGCGGGTCTTAGTTGAGGAATGTTGCAACTTTGGACTTGATCTTGATTCGCACTGGCACTGGTACTGGAACTGGCTATGGAACTCCTGGTAATTGTAACTAAATGGTCGTCACTTGGATTTCCAGATGATGATGTTGGTACTGGTGTCGGATCCACAGTGATTTGAACGTTGTTCAGTAGCTCCCTCACACTATATGATGGTCCACTAGGAAAGGAACCAGTCTTCACGTTTTAAGTTAGGTACATAATTTCTCATAGAAAAAACGATTGCTCCAAAAAAGGTAGAATTATCCAACAGTTTGTTTTTAATGCATTTTTATTTGTAATTATTATTTTACAATTATTGTCATAATTTTTTCGTAGCTTACCGAGGTCAAATTCTGGATTAAACTTGATGGAAGGGAGCTGAGGGTGAAGTAGAGGGTTACAAGTACGTTACACAGTAGAATTAGTACTACAAAGCAGACACGGAAGGTAGTCTTTTGGTGGATTGGGATTGGAAACCGAGCCATGGTAGAATGAATAGGGTTTCTTGCTTCCGTTTCCGTATTGAAAAATTGAACAACTCAACACTTCTTAAACCTCCATGTAAATAAATTTAAAAGTATAAATCAGCTTGAAAAATTGTATTAATAATTATTATTACTCAATGGATTATTCGAAATTCGAAATAATTTAAAATTATAGGAATTATTTTACTTGTACAACTTTGATACCGGCGTCGGGTCTTAGGGGAGAATAAAACAGGCTATAAAACATATAACAGGGTAATTTTCTTGTGAAATTTGATCAGGTTCTGAAACTATGTAATACTAACAAAGTATAGTAGAATCAATAAACGTATTCAGTGATGATTTCTGATTGATTGAGACAAAGCCATTCAATAAGAAATAATGCATGACCTGGTTCGTAAACAAATTTTAAAAACAGCGAGTGGCTTTGTTTTTATAGAATTTGCAATTAATTGTCATTACTTTTGTTTTGTGTAGTGTAGAGTAGAGCTTCTTTCGGAAAGGAACGGAACGGGACGGTACTGACGGTAGTGCATAGTGGCATCCTTCACTGTACCGATCCCTTCCCAAAAGCATGCATTTGCAATTTTACGCGTACTAAAGCGACTAACGATAAGGGATCGTCCGTAAATGATGTCACGGGTAGGGTCAATGGGCCTCCTTGGATACTGGTGACATTCTACGATAAAGATAGCAATTTACGCAATGGCTAAGCTGATGACAGGGGATGAGTTACAGGGCCCTAAAAATGAAAATATTTCGATGGCATCAATTATGGACGGCCCCTAAATAGGTTTTCTTCATTCATATTGAATTAGTTTAAAGTATAAAGGGTGCGGAACTGACTCCACAGTTTCTAATTTATCGCTTTAGAATTGCGTCACATATGTTTCATTATGAAAATAACTTGCTTAAGCATCAGCCGCAGAGTATTTAATCAGTAGTAAGGGATCATTTGGGCACATCATGGCTTGTCAGTCAAAGTCAAACAATGTTATTTTTGCGATTTCGGTGTTTCAGCCGATCAACTATATTCCGCTGTATGCATCCAAGTGCATTGCCAAGAACAACAAAGGATAAAGGAATCATTTTTAAAATGTTCTTGTTAAACACATCTAATATTTCATTACAGCAAATCAAACAGACTGCACAAGTTACAGAATATATTCGGTTTTCGGTTTCATAATTCCTATCTCCTAGATGGGCTACCGGCCAGGCCCGTGTACTATTTCAAATATGTTTATTTTAAGTTTTAAAATGTGACAAATATAAATAAAATAGTTCATAAATCAAGAAGTAACTCTCAATTGACGCTACATATTAATTGAAATTAATAAAACCGAGAAAAATAATACTAATCTTACGAATAAAACGAATCAATCAGAAACAAATACAAATCGCCGCAGCCCTCAAGAGAAGACCACAAAACCGCATAAGTGATTATGGGCAAATAATATGGGCATTGGTATGTAGCATTTATTTAATACAATATCGATATGGACACTCGATCGCTTACATACAAAGATACGAAAGGAAGTAAGTATATAGTTGGTAATTTTAAACTGCGTAGAGAGATGAACATTTAACAGGATGGAATTTGCAACAACGACAAAATTCATATCTATTCCCATGGGACAATGCATGGGGGCTACGCTTCTTTAAAAAAATCTCAATTCGTTCTCTTGCAAATACAAGTTGTAGCTGTGCTATTAATTTTATTTAAGTTTTTAAGCCGTCATTATTATTATTGTGCTGAGTTTTTTATTAATTTAAATTGACCATATAATTTATATATGCCTGTGAAGAACCAAAATGACCCATATCCATTTGTAGCTAAAAACAGTATCTACTATCTACAAAAATTTTGAAACATGTTTTGAAAGCATAGAAATAAAACATGTTGCACTTTTAAAAAATATGTAAATAGAACATTTTACACTTTTCAAAAACATGTAAATAGAACATTTTACACTTTTCAAAAACTCGTAATTAACATTTGGCGCATGTTTCTCATTTTGTTTTTACACACATAGCTCATTTTGAATGTAGCTTAAGTTGGATATGGGTCATTTTGGATCTTCACAGACGATATTAAGCAGCATGACCACAAGTAGACTGTACTAACCATCGTTAAATGCTCGAGACTTTAGGATTTTGCACCTAATAAATACTTGTTATAATAGAGGATTTTATTGATTGGCTCGAACGCGGTTCAAAGAACATCCACATAGTAGGATGTATATCATAGTTGATTGATCAGGACTTACACAAACAAGAATAAAATACAGTTTTGAAATATTTGACTGTTGGGAAATATAATCTTATCGTTAGTCGTGTCGCATTCAAGTAGTTTATCGAATACTAATATAGAGAGACTTCCGCATGCTGCACCTCTGCCTCTGTGCAATAGTTATTATCCCTCTTTCGTCTCCATTTTCACGATTGTTCATATTTTGCTTTCGGAATCAAATTCTGCTGGTGCTGGTGCTGTTGGTTTGTGGCTTCTGATAAGAAAGAATGAAGTCTTTGAATTTTATTTTGTTACATAGCACCATATATAACATAAATATATGTTATCAGCATGCTATAGGCAAGTCTAGGATTATTAGACATATCATCTCTGAAGAACCAAAATGACCCATATCCAATTGAAGCTACAATCAAAATGAGCTATGTCATACAAGCAAAATGAGAAGCATGCGTAAAATGTTAATTAGGAGTTTTTGAAAGTGTAAAATGTTCTATTTACATGTTTTTCAAAAAGTGTAAAATGTTCTATTTACAAGTTTTTAAATCGTGTAAAATGTTTTATTTACATGTTTTTGAAAAGTGTAAAATGTTCTATTTAAATAGTTCCAAAACATGTTTGAATATTTTTGTAGATAGTGGATACTGTTTTTAGCTAAAAATGGATATGGGTCATTTTGATTCTTCACAGACGATATGCATAATATGCAGTGCAGTTTTAGTGCGGCATTATTGAGTTGGTACTTGGTCTCAAGAAAAATATAAAGTAGAACTGGGAAGTGTCTCAAGTTTCAAATTTTCTTTTTTGGTATTTGCATTAGGTAATTAGTTTAGCACAATTCTTCCTGACATCAAAATTTCTCCGTTATATTAGTATGCATATACTTTTACACGAATATAGACAACCGACGGATGAGATATGCAGTGCAAAAGTAAAATTAACTGTCAACTGTAAACAGCTGTTAAACTGTGGTCCTGGTTTCTGATTCTGACGATGAGTATATCCATAGTTCATCCGAGTCGAGACCTCAAGACATTGCTTTGTTTTGTTCCTGATTTTTGTAGCCTAATGGCCCCCCTCATAAAATATACCTATTCTATAATATAAGGCTATAGTGCGGCTACTTATACAAATTGAAATTTAACATTTTAAAGATGTGACACAAAGTTAGGGTTCGGAGCCAGCTTTGGTATTCTATTCAGGCAGACGTAGGAACCAGAGCACATACTTGCATAGTAATGGCAGTAAGGGATCGTCCATAAATGTTGTCGTCGGTAGGTTCAGTGGGTCTAATAGTCGGAGTCGGCTTTTGAGGACACGCCATGTCATAGATAACCGTTTACGTAATGTTAAAGTGGATGGTATGGGAGTGGGCGGGTCCTGAAAGAGTAATAATTTGGGTGACGTTATTTATGGACCATCCCTAATACATATACCACAATGCAGAAAAGCAGAAACACGACAAACGACAAAAAACTGAAAGATGCAAAAATAATGCTACAGTGACTATCGACAGTGAATCAGTGAACCAAAAAAATGCTATTAAGTGCGGTATGATATAATAAGAAAGAAATTAGCTTTACTTGTGGACACAGTTCTTAACTGTACACCTATACCCTGTTATCCTCTGGACCTCTTGATGTGTCTGTCGAAAAGATCAATAAATAAATAAATAATGTACCGTATATCTGCTTATACTACGCGGGTCTCTATTAACACGTTTTTGAAAAGTGCAAAAAATTGTATTTACATGTTTTGAAAAGTGCAAAATGTCTTATTTGACGTGTTTTAAAAAATGCAAAATGTATTATACGACATATTTTTAAAAAGTGCAAAAATATTGTGTTTACATGTTTTCGAAAGTGCAAAATGTTCTATTTGGCAGGTTTTTGAAAGTGCAAAATGTATTATATGATATGTTTTAAAAAAAATTCCAACTGTACTATTTACTTGTTTTTGAAATTGCAAAATGTTCCATTTACTTGTTTTTAAAAGTGCAAAATGTTCCATTTACATGTTTTTAACTGTGCAAAATGTATTATTTTTTACTTGGTTTTCAAAATTGCAAAAATACTCTTTTCACATAATATGAGCCATTTTGAGATTTCACTGGCGACTGGCGACATGTAGTTATTATATGAGTATAATAACGTAATCAAGTGAAAGATAAAACGTAAATTGGGAAGTCTGAACATTTTTCTTGAACATAATATGTAATAATAACCAAGATGGAAATAAAATATGAAGCTTCTCTGGCTTTAATTTTAATTTGCTTGGCTCGTCTATCGGTGCGGTGAAGCAGGAAGGGGAAAGAGGAGGTGAAATGTCTTGATAAATCTTGTCTAATTATAAATAAAGGTGAGCTGCTTTTCCTTTCTTCATCGTTTATTACGAGTAACACTCGTATTAAAATCGCAATTTAAGTAGCGTGGGAAAAAAGTCGTCACTCTTATGTCTACAATAATGTCATGACATTCTTATTTTGGAAGCACCCCTAGTCTAAAGAAAAGGTTGACAACTTGCAACTACCCACAACAATTTTCCTCTACGTCGTCGCCAGTTGTAAAACAGAGTAGTAGCTGGTAGTAGTCTGCTTGGTACGAGGCCGTACAGCAAGCAGCCTTCTTTTGGATTCAGCCTCCTATGCCGTTGCTCTGTCTAATCGACGCACCTCTTTGCTTTCGAGTCTACTCATCTCTTCCCGCTATCTTCAAATCTTCATCGTCAATTGTCGAGCAGTCGAGCAAGTCGAGTCGAGCTTCCTTTACATGCGGACGCATTCAAAAATTGAAATGCAATTGCAAAGCCTGGCACTCGATTGACTAGATAGTTTAGAGGCCTGACACTAATGACGTCACCCATTATAGTGGGTGGGTTTGAAAAAGCGCCCCATTTAACGCAATGTTAAAAGAGTCACCTATAGGGGTAGGTGTGTCCTATAACTTGATGATGATGGGCAAAGTCATTTGTGTTCGGCCCCTTGCACTCAAATTAATTGCTAAACCAGTGCTAAATCTGCACGTACAACTCTATACGGCATGTCGGTCGAAATTTTTACTGGATATTATATAAATTATAATATATTTCTAATATCAAAGTTTGGGTAAGTTCACAGTTGTTCACAGCTTCACAATAGTTCACATTGTATTCATTTTAACCATCCCAACATTATTTAACGTAATTTGTCATTACGCATATTGTTAGGCTTGTAAATTAAAGAAATTGTCATGTTTAATTTTGTGAATTGTGAGTTGCACTGGTTCAGTAAATTGCAATGTAATTCATTCGCAAGACACAGTAAAGAGTGACCATCAGACTTGTCTTCCAATTCACTCTTGCTCCCATATTGACCATGGCCTCGGCCTCGACCCTGATGATCGTATTTTAGAAGTTGACATCGTAGATCCCCACCTCTAGCGTAAGACTGCCTAGCAAAAACAACCATGTCCTTGTCAGCTCCTAATTGTTGAGACCAGCATGGGGTGAGGACAGTGTGAGCCAGCCCGTGACGGGGTCTACATTAATTCCATAGAGCCGAATCTTGAGTAGAAGTAAGGATAATTTTCGGATGATTTCGGTAGAGCCTAATCGTGAAAATGACAGCATGTGGGACTCCAACATTAACTTTTTCATCTCCAGTAGGCTCCATTGGCTTCAAAAAATTGGGATGAACCTTGGTCAGGGTCTCATGCGGGAACTCCCTATCTCGCCCATTGAGTCGAAATAAAATAAATGAGTATTCAAGAACAATTTGAACGTCTTTAATGACGGCAGACAGGTTTGATTCCGTAAAGGAAAAAGCAGGACCATAAGGACACCTCTCTCAAAGTCAGTGAGCTAATAATTTGGTCTTGACTTTGACTCCAATTTAGGACCAGTAGTTAAGTTAACCGTGAATTTCAAGTGTATGAATTCATCCTCATTTTCCGCAGGATTCTTAGCGAATTTCGAGGCTGGAGACACTGCTGCTGGGAATATATCACTATATTATGTAGACTAAAATTCAATTTTCTTGAACGCTACCGACTCAGTTCCGGTTCCAGAGTCAGATTAGGATTTTGTCTCTCGGTTTAGAAATGCAATGCGAAAACAGCTATGGTGGTAGCCATAGTGGCATAACCGCAGATAGGAACTTCATCCACTGGTGTGAGCCAACGTATTGTTCTTCGAATTGTACCCGGCTTAGGCTTCTTCACATTTTTTGCTGGACTGCACCTGCTATTCTTGGACCAGTCTAGAGCGACGAATGGATAGAAAAGATCTTAACAAGAATCTTGTACAATGGGGCTCACAGCTTCATCAGTATATTTTTAAATGTTTCAGAGTGAGGAAATCGGATAGTTTTGTGTAACAGCGCTGGAGTTAAAAAAAGCAACAGCAAATATGTTGAAATCTACTGTAAACCTGTTAAAGCATTTATGCCGCTGTATATCCATGCTAAATTAGTGGTCCTAAATATAAATATACTGTGCCACTCCAGTGATTAAAGCTGGAAAGTACTTGGACGCTAACTAGTTAGAAAAATATAAGCGAATATACCACATACGCACCCTCGAAGACAGTTCTAAAGTAGCGCCATGCATAGATCCTGGCGAAAAAACGAACTAAAGCGAACCAAGCAGAGTTCTGCTGCCGCTACTTAGCATTAAGAAATTACTTACTTGCACATTTAATTGTAGCGTCTGCATGTAATCCAATTTAGAAATTTAAGTCTCATTGCAATCAAAAAACTATATTCTGTCTTGTTATGTAAACCTTATTTCTACAGTTGCTATATTAGTCAAGATATTAAATCACAAAGATAAAACCTCAAATGCAGAAATGTGTGTGCTTCACATACCTACCGTAGAGTTTAGGATTGACCGAGCTTGATGCTCGGCGAGAATAAATTTTCCATGCATACGAATGAAAACTTTATCCGTGCTGACTAGAGAGTATCAAGCTCGGTTAAAGTCCCAGACGCCCAGACTCCGCAAGCACAGAACGCGTCGTTATACATGGGGTTGGACGGCTTAGTCTCTTCCTGCCCCATAAGCATCTTTGTCCATCCAATCCAATACACTACTCTGCATTTGTAGGATCATAGTCCGTACATGTGTCTTGGAGTATTAACAGAGTCAGTTTTGGAGTTATTCTATTAACTAGGCTTAATATCTTGATTAACCTAAAGCTCAGAAATAATTTTTGCACAACAAGACAGAATATAGTTTTTTGTTTATCTTGAGACTTGAATTTCTAAATTCCGTTACACTACCACGCGACAATTAAATGACAAGTAAAGTAATTACTTCTTAAACGTAAATATCCATTGCATTTGCAATGATCACCCGTTCCAGCTGATCTCTGTTTGGATCTAAATAGTTTTGTGGATCGCCAGAAAGGCGCAGATTTCCATGTGCGACGGTGGCGATCCTGGGAGCTCGATGCTGCCTATAGGTGTTAATTTGAAACTCATTTTGATGTTACTTTGGCATCAACAATTTAATTAGTCATCATTGGTCTACATGAATTTCAGTTTCTGATGTACCTATACGGGTGATGTATTAAGCCCACAAAAATTGTAGTTGGATCAGCTACTATTTGTCGTTTTGAGCAATCTTATGAATTGAAAAATAAAATATCAAAATTTTCACTCAAACCCTCAACTTTCGGCATTTCGGCGGTCCATTAACCGCCGGACTAAGATAACCCATTTAACAATAAATCACTTTTTGAGCATGAGTCAGGTGTTGTTATTGTTTACAAAAGATTTAGATAACGTTACCACTAAATTGTGTATAGTTGCAAGATGTCAACCATGTCTCTAGTTGGTTTAGTTTCGAAGCATTTGCAGCATCATTTCTGGACAGGCATTTTGCCTTAAACCAACATTCTTAACTGTGAAACACATAAATAACCTCACGAGGGAAACCCTCGAAAAAATACGAGTAACACAAAAGCAATTGCATGTTGTACGCTTGAAGATCATAAATAACCTACCACTACTTGTGTGATTAGTCCCCTCAAAAGTTATAAATAACTGCCCTCCTAACGTGTATTATTTGCCCGCTCGAAACCTATAAATAACCTCACCAATATGCCTAATTTGTCCACTAAAATCCCATAAATAAGCGGCCAGCATAAATGTATAATTTGTAACATTAGTGAACATAAATAACCAGCTACGACAGTAAGTTTAACTTTTCTTTACAAATCGGTAACTTTCGCAACAGCACAAACCAAATTTACTGCAAAAAATATAGAAATGTGCAGCAAATCAAAAATTTACGAGTATGTTGTCGAGGCGTAGAAGCAAGTGACTACTTCAAACTAATATATTAATGTTTTTGCTTTTTCGTTACTCGCCTCTATCTGTAACAATTTTGATGTGTGCATGTGCATAGTAATAATGCTGCATGGGCTGACGCCAAATTGACTTCATGAAATAAATTAATATATATTAGAAAAAAAAACTAAAAAATTTAATAAAATTTAGGTTTAGTCATGAATTAATAAGCAAACATCAACATGCTATGCGCAGTACCGAAATATAATAGATACCATATCGCCGGTGAAGACTCAAAATGCCCCATTCCCAATTTTAGCTAAAAATAAAATATACTACACTATATATACCAAAAATTTAAATACCGTGATCCTAAAATCATGTTAATGGAGGAATTTGATCTTTCCAAAAACATGAAAATAATTTATTTTGCATTTTTTACCAAAACTCCATTTAACGTTTAGCATTTTACGCATCTATCTCATTTTTGTATTTTTTTGACATAGCTCATATCGTCTGTGAAGAACCAAAATGACCCATATATCCATTTTTAGCTAAAGACAATATCAGCTATCTACAAAAATATTCAAATATGACTTGACAGCATTTAAATACAACATTTTGCATTTTTAAAAAATACGTAAATACAACATTTTGCACCTTTTCAAAAACATGGAATTAGAAAATTTTGCACCTATTCAAACACATGTAAATAGAACATTTTACAATTTTCAAAAACTCCTAATTAACATTTTACGCATGTTTCTCATTTTGTTTTTATGACATAGCTCATTTTGATTGTAGCTTAATATGGGTCATTTTGGTTCTTCACCGACGATATTAATTCTAGCTTACATTGTAAATGATTGTATTTTGATTTTTCACACACGATGTAACGTATATTAACTATTGAACTGTGAGATATATTCAAAGTTAGCAAACAAACGAAAGATAAGCATAATAATAATATAATAATAATAATATAATAATTTATTCATTGTGTCGATTTGGCGTCAGCCCATACAACATTGTTAAGTTTTTACAAAGTAGGTATTTACAAAAGTGATCAATAGATCCTTGGTAATCAATAATAAAATGTCGGTAAAAATGTTTCTTGTTCGTATCTTGCTGAGTTGTTCTGTAATGAGTTGTTAAAAGCTGCAATTCTAAGAATTAGTTCATGTCGATGTGATTATATGTTAATAATTAGCGTAAAGTGGTATTTGGTTTACATTGCATAAGTTTCATTTCCATAAATACATAAATAATAAATAAATAGGTAGAGTAATGATGTGATAATTTGTAAGGTAAATACTCTGGTTATATTATGTGTAGTAGTTGAGTGGTAGGTGGGGAAAACGAGTTATATTTCTTCAATACAGCTGAGGTAGAAGTTTCGAATTTTCAGAGCCTCATTCCAGAAATTAAAAAGTTGTCCAAAACCTTCTGCATCCGGGTAACAGTTGAATATTGTTAACGTGAGGTTCTCCCTTGTTGGTTTGCTGGTAGCTAGTGCTTTAAGAAACTTCGTCCGTGGGGGCTTATAGTGCGGGCAATCAAGCATTATATGAAAAAGGTCTTCCATCTCTTTCCCGCATAGCTCACAATCTGTCTCTTCTGCATTTTTCCATAGCTTATTAATGCAGTTAAGATTAGTTGCCTTCCCTCTTAGAACAATTCTTGGGAATCCAGTTCTGAGATTAAGTATGAATTTTGTCATGTTCCATTCCATGTTCATCTTAAAGTACTCCGATTTTAACGCATGGGTTTTGATACTGGCATAGGGTGTCATTGCACTACAACTCTGCATTCTCATAACGTCATTGTTTATGCAGTTCAATCGATATTTTTCTACAATCTCCTTTCTGTGCTTCTTCAGGAATGCAGGGTTTAGGTTTTCAAAACAATACTCTAGTTGCGCATCCGCAAAAATCTTTTTAGTTTGAAGCATCCAGTTGTATCGAGGGTCTGCGGCTTTAGAGTTTATAATTTCTCGGTAACAGTTTTTGGTAATATTGTTCTCCTCAGCGTTAAGCGTCTTCTCAAGGAATCTAAGCAGTGCTTTAAATAATATCAGCCTAATGTTTTGCGCTCCCGTTTCTAGGCGGAGGAAGAATCCGGGGGTTGAGTTGGTAGTATTCATTAGCCGCCGGAGGAAAACAGTCTGGAATGTCTCGAAATCTTCGCAGTAGCGGAGTCCCCATATTGGTGCAGCATACATAAGTATTGAGATGACTAGTGATTGAAAGAGTTTGAGGTGTATGTCAATGTCTTTTACTTTCGCGCGATAAAAGAGTTCGAACAGCTTTGATTGTGCTGTTTTGGCCTTGTTAAAGAAATGTGTTTTGGCTTCATTGAATATTCCGCTTTGGGTGAAGGGAACACCCAAGTATACATATTTGTTTACTATTTCCAGTGATTTGTTATCCCAGTGAAATCTGATTGAATTAGGTATTTTATTGCCTTTCCTGAAGATCATGACTTTGGTCTTGGCTAGGTTGACTGTTAGATCATTTTCTTTGAAGAAAGAACTAAGAGTGTTGATCTGTCTCTGTAGATCCAATTCATTTGAGGCAAGAAGAATTATATCGTCTGCATATAGCAGAATTAGCAGTTCAATAGTAAACATCTGTATTCCGATAAGCATAATAGAAACTACACACGTTCATAAGTTACCTCATTGTGTATATGCATGTACTCCTTTCTTAATCCTTCGGCTATGCGTTTTATAAGAAGTCAAGGAGGATAAGTAAATAATTAATTACTGTAAATATGAACAGCTCTTCTCTGTATTGAAAGCCTCTAAACTACTTGAAGTCAATGCAGCCTATACAGTTAACAGTAAGATTGAGTTATTTTTCTGATTATTAGGTACTATAGTCACACAAATTGACGATAGAAACAACTGCGCGAATGTTTTCACGATAGTACATTAATTGTTATCAATTTATTATTTATTGCAGATAATTCTTATTTGAAAATCAACTAAGAAACTTATGGAGAATGGAGTGGCTATATGATATAGGATAAAATGATATCATTATTTTTATTGTACCACATAACTATTAATTAAATTTTAAAGTTACAGCATTATTTAAATTATATAATAATTATTAAGGTACTTGTAATTTTCACTGCAGGTCTGACATTTACATAAGGATCCTTATCACATGGACGTTATTATAGGTTATCCCTTCCTTAACCACCTTTACCACAGGCACAGGCTACGCTTTATTTTATTGTATAGTATCTACTTAGACCGTCAACCGTAGACCTCACAACTTCATGTTAAAAATCATTGACTCAAAAAGACCACAAACGCGACAACGACATCGACCACAGGAATTCCATCAACAGCTATTAATACGACGGTGACGGTATTTTTGGTACAGACTACAGACAGCAGAGGAGATGATGGGTCACACATTAATTGAATAATATATAGCCACACAACCTAAGTATATCCATACCGTTCAGTTTAAAAATTTAATTGCAATTTAGTATTTAGACTGGGTGAGTACACCTTATGGGCAGGGCGACATGGCATGGGATTAAAATCGATAATTAGCATGCCAGATAATTCCCATAATAATAATCGCATATATCCCATTTTCCCATTTGCACCTCACGTAAATTACACAATAAAAATAAAAGGCCCAAGGATCGAAAATGTACACAAGCTTAAGCTCCTAGAAACAACTTACACATACAACCGACTGTAACTATATTATGCACGCAATAAATGCAATTATTCCCAATTTGCATTCTTGCTGTATGGTAATTAGTTTGTTCATTCATGGTAGGTTTTTCCGTAAATGATTTTACCCGTACAGGGGGTAGGGATTTAGTTTCTAGTTACTTACTGTGGATGTTAAAAATTATTATTTCCTAATTATTGTGGGTGGGGAGGGTCAAAATGGGTAAATGGCTGGTGATTTGATGGCGTGGTTTATGGACGACCCCTAAGCTTCATGAAATGGTGTAGTGTAGTATGTACTTAAAGGATTTTATATTGCACTTTTTTTTTTAATGCTGGCCGCTTATGCTTGGAGACTGACTGTAGGAGATACGAAGGAGATGAGATACTACTATCTCCACTTTTTTCTACACTGTTTGCACATCTGCTTTTTTTCTCTCCTGTTGTTGTTTAGCTTTGGCATTTGGCACTGCCTGCGGTTTGAAATGTAAGTTGGTTAGTGTTTGGTATTTGGTGTTGGTCCACTACACGAGCTTATACAGTCAGTCAACGTACAGCCAGTTGCCAGTCAGTGAGTTTTTTCGAGATAGTTTTTAGTGTAGTCAGTCCCATAAGAACAGTTGGGCTGATTTGACCTCGTCCTCCGTTGTCGTCGTCTTCCCCTCCAATTTTCCAACCTTTCATTTCGTCAATTTCAACATTTTTCGAGTCATTTTCGATTCTGGTCAAGTTCCGCGGACGTATCGTTTTGAGGTGCAACCGTTTTGATTCCAGATTGTGGATTGATTGTAGCAGGTCACTCGTTGTCGTTGTCAGTTAAAAAAGTAATCAAATCTTAAATCATTAAACAATTTTCCATTTGCTTCCGTTTAAAAAAACTTGGATTTTCAGTGCAATGATTTTATGTGTAATCCTCTGTAATTATGTGTGCTGTATGTATGTGGCAAGTCACCACAAGTGAGTGTCAAGTGTCCAACCGTCCACCGTTTGAGCCGTCACTAATTAGGTAGTACTTCACGGCATATGACTTAAATGTTAATTATAATGAGAATTTAAATATTTTGTAATGATATTACATTATTGTTCAGTCAGGAGTCAGGATTAGGATCAGTGACATACCTGCAACCTGTCTGTGATGGCTGTGACCTGCGACCGAACGTCAACGCAATCTCATTTGCTATATTTATTTTTTAGATGCTTCAAAAAATAATAGTAACAATAAATCAGCGTATGGCAGACTTGCAATAGTGCAATACAATAATAATAAGCATCATCAATACGCTCAATTAATAAACAAAATAAAGTGTGGTTTTTGTCTCCACGTGGAGAGTGGAAAAAAAACAAAATCAATTGACAGTCAACAGTAACAGTTAATGATACTACTTATTATGACTTAGATATTAGATCTTGTCAATAGTTGATAATGATAGGTTATACTGGTTGTTTGCTTGTAGGTTGTGGACATGTGACACGATTATAATCAAATCAAGAAATATATCAAAATATTGCAATAATAATAACGTGATTATTATCTTTAATATTAGATTAAAAATTGCGGTTGTTTCCTTATGATGTCATCATACACAGAAAACAACACAACATATTATTATGTGAATGTGGATCAGCTGGTGATTGATACATATGTCCTCAGTCAGACTGTCAGTCATAATAATTTCAATTTTTTTGTATCTTGTTGTTGAAGTATTTCAATGCCAATTTACAATTGCCAATGCCAATACAACATAAGCTGTAAGTTTATAGGCAAGGAAAAGGAAATGGTTAAGTTAAGATATGGAATTAGGAAAAAATGATGACTAACTTTTAGCAAGTACTGTCTGTGGATTATAGTTAATAGTGTATGTATATTATGGTGTTGTAATCTTGTAGTAGTGTAATGCAAGTACTTATTAGTTGTAAGTTTATTTCATTATCATTATCATATTATTAGATGATAGTTGTTAGTCAGTTATGTCCTCTGTATGTTGTATTTTGTAAATGGTATAGTTAATAGTTGCAGTCCAGTCATTCATAGTCAGTCATCGGTGGTGGGTGTTTAAAAAGTAAACGAAGAACATTTAACAAAGTATTTTTTTGTTTTTGTCGTGCCTTTAAATACAAGATCACATCATCGTTATCTTTGGTTTTTGCTTCATGGTTCTGTGTTAGTGTGTTGGTATTAATTTGAATTTGTAAAGGGGGTCGGTTGTTGTTGGTTGTTGGTGTTTTCAATTCGTTTGGTTTGAGAGCTATTATGCCCCTTTAGAGATTTGAGTGAGTTGGAAAGATAGTGTACATCAGTAAGTACATGAGATGAGACAATTCAGAATATTTTATTTGCTTGAAAGCATATCGATTGTAAAGCATAAGCAAGGTCTCTGAATATTTAGCATCAAGTCTATACACTCCATTCACTATTGAGATTGGTTTGGTTTTGCATGCTAGTAAATAATCTCAAGTTAATCATCATCGTGAAGTGAACATCGTTAATCGGTATCGCATCGTTGATCGTGACAAATAGCAAGTTGCAAGTCGAGTGAGTAGTACAGACAGGTATGACTCGAGTAGTACTATATGGAATAAATTGGAATATGGATTTTATAATGTGTTGATATTGAGATATATGGAATCCACAACAGTTGGTGTTGGAACCGGTGAAAGAAAAAGTAAATAGTACGTCTGTAAAAATTGAAAATAACTCGAGCACTCAGAATCTCAGAAACAGTCAACACTATAGTAATGTTCAAACTCAAAGGGTGTAGTAATTATGTATCGTTTCGATTACAACAAAGTAATTTCTATAGAAAGTGTGAATTGAATTTATAATCTGTGTACCGTGTAGTAGAGTATTTTATTTTTAGTATACTACTGAAAGGAATACGAGGTTAAATTGTTTAGTAGGAAAGGTAATAAACTGGTGACTATGGCAATAGTTTTCCCTATAAAGTGTTAATAATGTTGGTTGTCAGTCGTCTTGTACTAAAGCGACAGTTATTATTGTTGGGCCTATTGTAGGGCTGGTTAGCTAACATTTTAGTTTCATGGGTTAATATAGTTTCACGCTATAATCAATTTTATTTTCTTATAGCATACACGGTGTCATAATAAAAATAAAACAAAATGTTAAAATGTTTGTAAGTTCTGTTGAAACAAATTCTGATTCTTGTTTTCATTGCGTATTTTAGGTCAAAGTTCGGATTCAGAGTGCTTCAAATAGCTACGTTACAATCACCAGGCATGTGTGGGCCACATCGCAGAAATGACAAGAAAATTGTTCAGTTACTTAATTAGTGGTCTTCAATTCAGTTACAGTCTCGGTCAGAGTATCACATCATCCCGTGCATTTTGTGGATTGTACTGAAAATCCTCAGTTTGGAATTGTTGAAGTGCGTAGTGCAATGTGCATATTCTTCACTCAACCAACATGCCCACCAGTCACCAATTCAATCAAAATTAATTAGGTAGCTACGAAAATAGTTCACACACGCACTCCCGAGCAGTTTACAGTGACAGTTAAATGCTCAAGTTACTTAAAACAGTAGTGCTTCCTTATTTGTTTAATACAGATACTGTCACCAGTGCCAGTACCAGTAAATCAAGTTGATGAAGGAGAGAATTAGCTCATGTAATTATTAAACAAATCGAAAATAGGCCAGCAACATCAATTTAGAATTTTGAGCCTATAAGCTATGAGGTCGCGTCCTGTCAATGAAATTCATCATGAAAACTGCCAACTAACTACTATCAACATAGCCACCTTCTACTTACTTGTCGTAATTGACTAGTACCACACCGACGTATTTCAAATTAACGCCACAATTATTACAACTGTGCGGAGCTGCAGTTCTTGACAATTTGTGCTAAATTCTACTTAATCAAATTTTTGTAATTATGCTGATAAGTCATAAGTTACAGTTTAGTCCAAAAAATCAACACTGAGCTAAGTCTATACACAAGAAGAGTTGAATAGTCACTGGATGCCGGCTTCGAATTTAACTATACATAATATTGGTATTGATATGATGTTGCAGTATTTTTATTACGTTCGAAGTTGAAATGTAAGCGTATTCGTTGATTTCGATTTGATATCCGGCTTCGTCTTGCTGCATAGATTGTGAATTGTGATTGAGGAAGAAAAATTTCAAGATATAGTTTCGAAGTCTACATCTACAGTTTAAGTACTTTTACGTAAACGTTTTTCAAGCGATTCAGCTGTGAGTTATATCACCTTCGCCTTCACTGACTACAATATTACCTCTACACTCTTGATCCCCATTTGGTATTATTGAGCATATATTTGGGATATTTGTAACTGCCAATCTGCATTCGGGATCTCTGTGTCCGTGACCTGGTGTGCTATTGTATTTTAAACAGAGAAAGAGAAACCCGGAGCCGGTAATTAATATTAATTTTTTAAACTAAATGATTATAACAGTGGATTTTTTTTAATAATAATTTTATTCGGAAAGTAGGGTGTAAATTAATATTTGTAAATAACGCTCGGAAGTAAGTTGACATTTTGTCATTGCTACTAATTAATTGCTGTTTTATTTTGTTTTTATGACAGAAACATAATGGCGGATGACTCAGTGAGCGCTGCTGCGGCGGCTGGTGATGTTGTTGATTCGGACTTTGAAGACCTTGAATTACCTGATGAAGATGGGATGGATAGTAATCTTCCGATGAGTGAGTAATAATTACGCCCATCACTCATTCTTTTCAGTCTGTATGCAAATTGTAAATTTATTCCATGCTCAGAATTATTGCAGTAATTATTACATTCCTATGTACTTTACTCATTCCATCTTCGTGTATAGTTTCCATCCGATTAAATTACTTTGTATGAGCTTGGAGTTTATACATCGTGATACCGATACCGATATATTTACTAGTATTATCCCACTCATCGGCCGAGCCATATATCTACAGACATTGCTGGATTTTTGCTTTTCTTGTTTTATATATATATGTGGCGTGATTATCTCATCCGAAGTCAGCTTATTACTTACAGAAAAGTTCATCCCTTCATTCATGAAACCATTTACAGCAGAACACTTTCCATTCCCAATTTTACCAAAGAAATATGAATAGCTTCGAGTCTTTGAGTGTAGAAAAAATGCATTCAGAGGAAAGTAGGCAGTTGCAATTTGCAGAAATTACAGTCCATCATTTTTTTATGGATTTTCATATTTGATTTGCGTGACTCATTCTATTACTTTTTTGCCTTGTAATTTATTAAGAACTAACGATAAGAGATCAAGAGGGACCGTTTCAAGTAGCTTTTAATTTTCCTTGTTTATTTAGGTCAAAGTATTTTAGTGGCAGTTTTATTATGTTAGAGTGTACGATAGCATGGAATTATACAGTGTATTCAGTCAGTGGTAAAGGATTGGGGTACTTCCGATTAGTAGGTTTAATAGCTTCTTGTTGACATCTTGATACGAGACATAAATGTATGATAAATGAATGATGTATAAATATCATTGTAAAGTGTGTAGCATCAATCGGTGTGTAGTAGTTTAATGTATGTACATATATTTTGCAAAAGTACAAAAAAGCTCCGCCGTCCTGTTTCGGTCATTACCTATAAATTGTTACCTGTAAATGTAAATGATGTGTTCTTAGTCGTAGTTGTATGTGTATACTTGTCGTAGGTATACCGTAAAGGTTTTGGATCCCAAGAAATACTACAATTTATTTTCGTCTGTCTTCCATATTCCATGTGCCTACGTCGAAACCGCCTTCACCGATTCGATTCGATGCAATGCAGTTGTTGCCAATAAAAGTAAAAATTATGATTTGGGGGCGGGGGTGTCTGGAAGTATAGTGTAGATTAGTGATATATGTAAATTTTAAGGTTATTTCTGGAGGGGTATAATTATTAAATTTAAATTTTGGACGTTGACTGAGTATTAGCTATTTAATTATTGGAATTTAAAATTTTGGGTGTAATTCATAGCGATAGATTTCGGCAATTCGGTGATTACATTTTTTAATAATAATTTTTTTTTGAAATTGAAATGTTTGTTGTTCTGCTCTGAAAACTCTTGTGGCTCTTCTCTTCTATTTGCGATGCGTGATGCGTGTGTTGGTGGGTGAAATTGAAATTGACATTGAGCAGATCCCCATAATCGGTGGCGGAGAGTGGTGAAAGGTTAGAATGAAGGAATTCAAAAAAAAAGTTATAAGTATAATTTAGAATCTACCTAGAATAATTATCTGTATGTATTAATTAGTTTCATATTCAATCATTTTTTTTGCTATACATATTTAAAATTCAAAAGCTCAAAAGTGCCTATATAATAATTATATTACTGACGCGCTGTGATGCCTGTATTGATATTATTATCGCTGCGCTTGTATAGCATTTATTCCAGATGTTATCTATGGCTTATTAAGTAGGTATGGTATGCATGTATATTATAACAACTTTAATGTGTACACTACATATTAACTGTTGTTAATTCTTTAACTCAAATTCACTCGGCGAAAATAGTTATATCAATATCAATTTATATTCAATTGCTTTTAATATTTCTAAGGTTGGATTTTGTCTGTTTCTCTTTCTGTTTCGGTTTTGGACGCTCACCGTTTAAATGTACCGACAACTGACACAGGGGTCAAAGTTAACACATAATATTCCTATGCCAACTCTGATCTCGCATGGCATCATAATCATGGCTTTGAATTGGGGGCGGGGATTGGTGTTGGAATGCTTGTATGTAATAAACTGCTTTATCGTCTAACATGTATAACATTCATTTAAATACATAATACTTTGTAAGACCTTGTTTTTACTAGAGTATGTCACAGTTATATAGCGTGTACTGTCACAATTTTCCCAATATATCAATACAGTCTCTTAAATTTTTGCATTTTTGTATTTTCGAGTTTGAAATACTTAGTGACATGTGTGTCAAATTCTCTCAGATGTTCTGTCTGTGTCTTCAATAGGGTTATGTCGTGGTGTTGAACTTTAAAAATGAAGTTGTGCCGGTACCCACGTCTGTCATTAATGTGTATTTTGATTTTTAATTTAGTCGTTTTTTTGCCGAAGTTGTTATAAAAACTTTTTTGTACATCGCTTGTTTTTTTCTCTCTCGAATATGTCTTTTCATCGTTTTTGCAACTCATCACAGGAGCCAATTTAATTTTTGTGACTAAATTGAGTTTGGAATCTCAACGCTTTTGTATATCAGTATCAGTGAGGAATAATATAGGCGCGTTTCTCTAATAATAAAACTAATTCTTTTCAGTTGGTTGTCTTATAACTAACAGGAATGTAACCAAAAAATAAATTATTTTAAGTAATTTTTGAAAAGTATGATCGATTCGATACTGGTCAATATCATAGTATTTTGATTTTATGAAATGTAGGGATAGAATTTAATTATGTGTACATATTGTGTATAAAGCGATTCTATAATATAATAATATCTAATTAATACCTTCAAATTATATAATCAGACTAATATTTAACTACTAAAGTTCAAAATTAACTATAGTTTTTGGTATTTAATTTTATCTATTAATAGCATGTTAGTTACAAGATTTGATGAATTCATATTAATTTCCTTATGATTAATATAAAAAAAACAGAAGGATTAGTGGTGCCCTACCGCTCGGTTCATGCACCTCCTCAACCCTTTAAGAATTCTACTCGAAAATGTTTCATTCCCGGTCGGCCTGTCGCCGTGAAAATTTTAAATGTAGAACGAACAGTGTCTACTCATCTTCTCGCCCCTAATTTATACGTGATTGAAGTTCAACATGGGGATTTTGTTTGGACTGTCAAAAGACGATATAAGCACTTTCAACATTTAAATCAGCAACTCCAACTTTATCGGTATCCATCCATCCATAAGCGAATTTGAATAACCTAATAATGTAAATTGTTGAAAAATAATTTATTTCTGTTTAAAGTGATGCTTTGCAAATTTAATTGTCTATTTATTAATCTTTTAGGGCAACTCTGCGTATCCCTTTTCCTACAAGAACTCATCGAGAGCGACGATCCAGCTTTAAATCAAGCATGAGTAGAGATCCGTCTGGAAAAAGTCAAGGGCTCCCAAGGTATGTTTACCGCCAAGTCAAAAACTACGCTATTGAAAAACAATTATTCTTACTAAAACTTCCAAATTTACAGTTTCATAGCTTATTTTATTGTGTATAAAGCCTCTAAATAATTTTCATTTTACTTCTTGCCAAATTTAGATTTCCTAAGAGACCCGAAGCTTTAGTTGCTGCAGATCATTTGGATGATAGGAAACTAATGTTGGAGAATTACTTGCAAAATGTTGTCAAAATTAGAGCTTTTAGAAATCATCATGAAACGGTATGTGATTTGCGATTTACATGAGACTACTATAAAAATTATTTTATAGGAGTTATTATGCTCATTGGCAATCGTTATTTCGTTATTTGCCTGATTTGGTAGAATTTCGATTTTGGCCATTGTGGTGTCTAAATAGTATTTAGTACTTTTTGGTACCTAAAAAATTTTCGTTTATCTAGCTGTTCAATTGATTTAATTTAATTTTATGTATTGAATCGCAGCTGGAGTTTTTAGAAGTAAGCCACCTTTCCTTTGTTCACGGTTTGGGTCAAAAAGGTAAAGAAGGTTTAATTTCAAAACGAACGGGAGCAACCCATGCTCGAAGATGTACCTCTGGACTCTGTACTTGTGTCGGTGTACCTTGTTTAAGGTGATTTATTTGAGATTTATTCACTTACGTAGCCTATATTTTATATCACGTGATAGTCAAGCGCAAATCCGTGTACAAAGTTGTTTAAAAAAGAAACAAAAGAAAAATTTGTTAATGTACGGTTTTATTTTGTAGATTATTGAGATGCTGTGGTGACACTTGTGGCCAATGGCAGCGCCGTTGGTTAGTAGCAAAGGATACGTTCATAGCTTATGTTCGGCCAAAGGATGGTTGTGTTCATTGTGTTATGCTGCTGGACGGGGAGTTTGAAGTCTCTTCAGGACTATATGACACCGGAGAACCGCATGGAATGGTTATTTCTAATTTGTCCAGGTGAGGATGACAAGAGTTAATATCTAAATCTAGTTGCGGACTGTGTACATTATAGGTATTCAATATTTCATAAAAATTTAATTCATTCCAACTGTTATAAATTCTAGACAACTCGTCGTCAGATGCTGGACATATAGGAAAAGTAAAGAGTGGCTGGATTACATTAAGAGTATAACGATGACTGAAGGTTGGTTAACGTAAACGTTGTAGATCGCAATTGCAACATATATTTGAAATCGTTATCAAGGAATTTACTTTTCTAATAGCTTCTAAATAAATTATCTAATAATCAACTAATAAATTGTTCAAATTCAAATTTCAGTTGCAAAAGGTTTCTTAGGCCGAAATCGCTTCAACGCCTTTGCTCCTCTGCGACCAGAAAGTCAAGCCAGGTGGTTTGTGGATGGTGCTAATTACATGTCAGCTGTGGCTGATGTTTTAGAGGCTGCTCATGAAGAAATATTTATAGCAGATTGGTGGCTGAGCCCCGAAATTTATATGAAGAGACCCGTTGTAGAGGGGGAACGGTGGAGACTAGATACTATTCTACATAGAAAAGCAGTTAGTCTATTTTGATTTATAAATTTGTCCTCTTCAACTTCAGAAAATCGTATTAGACTATTATTGGATCATTTATTATTATTTTACTATTTAATTTTTCATGTGTAGAGAGAAGGAGTTAAAATTTTCATTCTTTTGTACAAAGAAGTTAATTTGGCACTTGGGATCAACAGCTTTTATAGTAAGCAAAGACTTGTTGGCTCGGAAAATATTAAGGTAAACTAAAATGGGTTGTGCTATAATTTAAATAGAATTTTAATAAAATGTTAGTTATCTGTTGCTTCATAGATATTTCGAAATTGTAATCATTATTTTTTTGAAAAAAGGTTCTCAGACATCCAGATCACGTCTCAGCTGGTGTCCTTCTTTGGGCTCATCATGAGAAACTTGTAATTGTGGACCAAATGTATGCGTTTGTGGGTGGGATTGATCTTTGCTATGGAAGATGGGATGATCAAGTGCATCGACTCACAGACTTGGGAAGTGTGTCTAAAAATCAATTAAATTATGGAATGATGAATATGAAGAAAATTACGTCGAGTAAACCTGCTGGCGGGGGAATTACTTCTTCCGTACTTCAGCTCGCGAAAGCCACGAATGCCGTCAGCATCGGAACCATGGCACACGTGGCTGGGGCCTCACAAACTAATTTGGTCAAATCCGCGAGTGAGAATGATTTGGATGAAGTGACTGACGAAAAGTAATTTTTATAAATTAAGGACCAAACGAACAATTTTAGCAGGATTATATATTATATAGTAAAAGTCCTATAATTTTTTTAATTGCAAAATATTTTTTAAAACTCTCTGTTAATAATACTAATATTATTTTGCTTTCTAAAATTTTAAGCTTTTCAGAAGCAAGAGTGACGTTTGCAACTCTGGAAAATATGCCACATGTAGTAGAGAATGGAAATGGAATCCCAGTTGAAATACTCACGGGCAATATGGAACATCTAGAAATGTCTGACGCAGTCGTTGGGAATGGAATACTCGAAAGTGTTAACGAGAATGGAGAGATTGGGCCCATTAATGGAAGTATACCACTCAAAGGGGATACTCCTCCATTGGCCCGTCGAAATTTCATACGGAAAATGACGCAAGTTTCACGCCAAGTCAAGGATGATGGAAAAGAATGGATCGATCGTCATCTCCGGACTAAAAGTAGTAACTCAAGTGACGAAGATAGTGATGATAATTTTGAGACCAGTAAAAAACATCACGAGTCCGGACATTCCGGAGATCCCATTGTCGATTCTGAGCCCAAGTGAGTCCTTCTCAAAACAAAAATTTTTGATAATGTAACTATTAAATGTACTAATAATGCTCCTGAAGTTTACAACAGAATGTTGCATCGGAAATGACAGGATGATTACATGTGTAAGTATACCTAGTTTATTTTACATGTGCAAAATTCATTTCAGAGTACGAAGGAAAGAATCAAGTAAGCAGACAGCTAAAGCACCTCTCAAGAAGACACAGAGTGATTCCGCCGTAATTGGCCTTCAAGGCTCTTCAAAACTCTGGATTGGAAAAGATTACACAAATTTTATTGTCAAGGACTTTGTTGATTTAGAATCTCCGTTCACAGGTCTGTACTTGACTTTATTACAGCAACTCAAAGCTCGGATTTGTTTTTTTTGTTGCATTTCTAGTATGTTTAGCTTTTAGTCTTTTAGTGGAGCATATTAAAGATACATGATAGACTCGTTCAGTAGATGTAGAATTAATTAGTACAAAATTATTTGAATTTACAAAGTTCACTAAGCTGGCCAGTTTGAAGTTTCACCAGCTCCATGAAGTTGATTTAATCATTATAAAATCAAACTTGTAATGTTTGTATTATTTTATTTTCTCTCTGTTTAGATTTAGTTGACCGTAATACTACTCCGCGGATGCCTTGGCATGATATCGGGGCAATGGTTGAAGGCTCAGCCGCTCGGGACGTGGCTCGTCATTTTATTCAACGTTGGAATGCCGTCAAGGATGAGAAAGTCCGTGTGAATGCAGCTTATCCGTATTTACTCCCCAAAACATATGACTTCCGAAACGACTCCGTTCCGCCCATCCTGTCTGAAAGTTCAAAATCTAGCAAAGTTACTTGTCAGGTAGGTACCGCTAAATGATAGTCATTTTTATTAACCGTGAAAGCGGTTGTAATTATTTGAGTGCTCATTGCTTCCATAACATCTGCCTAAACTGAAAGCTGTCAAAAAGGAAAATGAAATTCCTTATTCCCATTAAAAAAACATATTGGTATAGTTTTGTAATGGATATTTTGTGTTTTGTTATGTATGCAGGTAGTTGTTAGTAATTGGTGACTAGATATAATTATTTTTGTGATTAGATTTTTTGAGTATAGTAGGTACCACATTTACATTATCACATGTACTTACATATTTGGTTCCTTTTGCTTTTTCCAAGGTGGTCCGGAGTGTGCATCAGTGGAGTGCTGGGATTCGAATGTTGGATGACAGTCTAATGCAAGCTTACATGGATTCCATTGAGAATGCTAAACATTACATTTATATAGAAAATCAGTTTTTTATTACATTGTCAAAACCCACTGCTCAGGTTCAGAATAGAATTGGGGAAGCTCTTCTTCAAAGGATCCTCAAAGCCCATAGGTAAGCGACGACTTTCAATTCTCCACTTTTTTTATTGTACTCTAAAAGCTTCTGCTTTGTATGCTTATGCGACATATTTTGGTACTTCCCATATAAATTTAATTTTCAGTCAGGGAAAATTTTCAAATCTAAAAATTTTTGTGGTTACATTTTGAACTTGTTTTAATTTATTTGACGGAAGAAAGGCCATGCCGTAAGCTAAACTGGTATTGTCTCTCGTTGTTTTTGTTTACACACCGGTAGTAATTGGGAAACAGTATTATGTAATTTTATGTTGATTCCTTAGAGAAAAGACAACGTTTCGAGTGTTCGTGGTTATGCCGTTGCTGCCAGGTTTTGAAGGAGAAGTTGGGACTAGTCGGGGCATTGCGATTCATGCCATCACACACTGGAATTACTCATCCATTTGCAGGTAAATTACCTATTTGCAAATATGCACCCCCTCTACTTTTGCTATTTAAACATGCCTTGCCATGGATGGCAAAAAAGCTAGATTGTCTCGTGCTCTAAATTTTAAACGACGAATAATGTTTTCTCTAATTCTCAGGGGACCTGATGCCCTCATGGTTCGTCTACAGAAGGAGGGTATTGAAGACCCATCACAGTATGTCACATTCCACGGGTTAAGAGCACATTCAGAACTTCATGGAGAAGTAGTACGTTGATATTTATTTTTCAATATTAAAGACGAGTGTACTTACGTAATTACTAATTATGTATTATATGCCGTGTATTCTGTAGTAGTATATGCTAGCGTAGTATTGTGTTCATTGTTCATTATACCTGTTGTTCTGATTTAGATTACTGAACTCATCTATGTTCACTCAAAACTGATAATTGTGGATGATAATCTCGTGATTTGTGGCTCAGCAAATATTAATGATCGAAGTATGCTGGGCAAGAGAGATTCAGAAGTTGGGATGATTTATCAGGTTAGTTTTTCATTATGTCAAAGTATCAAAAAATGTTCTCATTGTTTCAATGAAAAACTGCTGCTTCTCCAGTTGGCAATTATCGCTGGCATTTCATTGTGTACATAAGAGGGATAGATTTTATTAATGGTATGCCCGATTAATTTGACTAATTTTCGATTGTTTCAACAAACAAGTCGTGCTTCTCTCCGATATAAAATGCCCACTGTCAGTGGTACTTGTCACCTTTGTGTGTGAGATCATGAATCCGTGTGCACAGCTTGATATTAAAGATCGTCTGTTCTGTTTCCTGTTAAACCTCCTTCTTTCCTTAATGTTTATGGCCATGTTAAATTCTCCTCAGGATGAAGAGCATGTTCAGTCTGTGATGGATGGGAAGGACTACAAAGCTGGGAAATTTGCACATTCTCTCCGTGTGGAATTGTTTCGAGAGCATTTGGGTCTTTCCAAGGACAGTGAAGTGGATGTTCGTGATCCGATTTCAGAGGATTTCTACAGGAATGTGTGGAGGCAAACCGGAGAGAAAAATACGGAAATCTTTGATAATGTATGTACATCTAACTTTGTACTTTGTTGTACTTTGTATTTCATTCCATTAGTTATGGAATCCCCTTGAATTTAATGTCCTAGAGATCCTCATATATATATATATTATGCTCTTTGATAGGCTTATAAACTCAAGATCGTTTCATTTTTGTTATAAGTTGTTATAGGTTTTCGTTCGTGGTCTGACTGTTTCTCAAATCCTATTTATTTTTCATTCAACTATATAACTTGTTTATTTTTCTCTCCCCTCAGTCTCCTCCGTTTTTCACTGTACTACAGTACAGTACAACGCATCGTATAAATAACAAAAAATATGGTGGCCCATGTATTTATTTATTTATGCAGTCTGTAGAACTCATATTTATAAATATTGTCTGAAGAATCAAAATGACCCATATCCATTTTTAGATAAAAACGATATCCACTATCTACAAAAATATTCAAATATGTCTTGAGAGCATTTAAATAGAACATTTTACACTTTTCAAACACAGAATTAGAACAATTTGCACTTTTGAAAAATATGGAATTAGAACATTTGACGTTTTTCAAAAACTGCTAATTAACATTAACGCATTTTTCTCATTTTGTTTTTATGACATAGCTCATTTTGGTTGTAGGTTAAATTGGATATGGGTCATTTTGGTTCTTCACAGACGATATGTACATTCATTCTTTCTTATATTCATAGATATATCTTTTTGCTTTGGTGTAGTTAGATATTTCAAAAATTGTTATTCATTTGTGTGTCTCTGTTCCCCCCTTTTTTTCATAGGTTTTCCACTGTATTCCATCAGACAAATGCTTGAGTTTTGCACAACTTCGGGATTTTCAAAATGAACATACGTTGGCCATCACAGATCCTGTAGATGCGAAGAAAGCTCTGGAAGATGTAAAGGTGAGATAATAAATTTCTTTTTTTGTTTTGAAAATGCCGACATTGAATTGGGAAATCGGAATGGGAAATAGTAAAATAGTTCCTTGAATACTGATATTTATTCATACTACTTTTTTCTTTCTTTCTTGCACATAATTGTAATTTGTTTACTTACTTTGGCTTACGTATGATATGTGTTGTATTTTTTTTTCTCCTAGGGATTTTTGGTCATGCTTCCCTTATTATTTCTTTCACAAGAAAATCTTCTTCCACCGGCTCGTACAAGAGAAGCTCTCATGCCCACAGATTTATGGACTTGAGATATCAAGGTCTATGATGTCTATAGGAAGGACTGGGTCTCTGGAACTGACAGCTAGAAGAAGAGTTCATTGAGAAATCAACGAGATGAGGCTACATACTAACGATGAGGAAGTATGCATAATATATATTCTTTGTGTTTATTTCCTCTCGCCCACACATCATTCAATTTGAATTCGAATTTAAATTTTTTTATACAATCAAACGAATACGAGTATGCGATCCGCAATAACTAAGTAGCGTTTGTTTTTATTTTCCTATATTATTTTGAAAAATTGAAGGTGTCATGTTAAATATATTAATAAAATAATGTAGGTGAGTTTGTTAGTATATTTTGTTTGTTGAGTAATTTGAAATTTATATTTTATTGTTTTTGTTGTGAAGATAAAGATTATAGAATAATTTATTGAAATTTCGTACTAACTCCGAAACAGGTTAATTTTTAATTTTTATAGTATCATACATACTACCAATATATAATTGGTACTAATTCAAAAATTAAAATCCATTACTGTACACACACAAATAAACTATGTAAATAAGAAAATACTAGACAGAAGATATAGTTCCACACTCCTGATATTACCATTATACAGCAGCTATAGATTTAATGTCATTATGCATTTAATTATAATTAAGTTGTATTTCTATTTAATACATGTAATTTACCTGTACTGTTGTAACTGGCCTTGCCAGATCAAAAGCGTGTTGTTGTCCTCAAAGTCAGTCAGCTATATAAGTATGTCAAGGCAGGTTTAATAGTGAATAAAATATAAAATGCGTACATGTATGTTGTATATTGTATGTAAAACGATAAATATGTATTAACGACTTTAATTTTAACTGAATTTGAGCAACTTTACAAGAAGAGCTTGTAATGTAACTAAACTGTACTATAGTACTATAGTTAATAGACTTATAACAAGTAAAAAGAAGAGCACAAATACTTATAAGAAGAAACTCGATACGCTCAATAATTCTATATGAAATACTTTGGTTTTCGTTTTCGAATTCGTTAAACCCTTTTGCTGGTTGTGCTGTGCTAATACACCAGTGACCAGTGACCGGTGCCGGTGTCGGTGTCGGTGCCGGTACCGTTACTGATCAATTTCATATCAATTTATATTTAAAATGCCTCAGAACAACAAAACAAAGAGAAACCAACAATGACTAATAAAAAGTGCTTTATTAAAACTCTTGATACAATTACAAAACCAATGGTTAAAATCATAATCATGAATAACAATTTAAAATCGTGTATTTTTAATTACTTGATATTAATGTTGGCAATAATGCATGTTATGTCTTTTTTTAAATGTAATTTAAGAATAATACATAATATTATTTTCGAACTCCCAGGAATTGTGTAGTAGTGAATGATGAGAGCACATTTCAGCACATAATATAATATTATGTGAAATAATGTGACAAGGATAAGACAAACAAAAAATAAAAACGGACTCGTTCTTTCAGTCCGGTTCCGGTTCCGGCAGCCGGCGGCCGGTGTCGGTCCCAGCATAAGGTGCTATAAGTATAATATTACAATTAATGTAAAAAAGTCGCCTAAAGTTTTCGCTGATGTTGTAGTTTTCGTAGTAGGGTCGTCGTGCCGCATAGTATTTACGTTGTCGAGTGGAGTATGCGTATATTAGTTAGTTGTATCTTCATTAAAATTTTATTGTTCACATTTTGATGTTATATCCTTAAATATTACGACTTATATTATTAATAATTTGTATATGTAAAAAAAAATCATTGTAATTTTTCACACTCAAGTGTTCAACGGATGTCGATGTCAATGTCGGTTTCGGTTTCGATTTCGATTTAATAAGTTTTTTTTTAAGGTATGAACGCAATGTAAATACCTAAGTATATACCTATGTATGAGTAATTAATTCATCGTTGCAAAATGCGACTTTAATTACCTAACTATTAATTTACAATTAGCCAGAGAGTCAGTGACAGTTTGTATAATACACACCACCAATGGTGAAAGTATATATTTAATTTATCTGTATTTTTCTATTTACACAAAAAAAAATGTGAAAGAAAGAATAATTGTATGTCTCCAAGTTCCAAGTTCCGCCCATGAAAGGAAAACCTCCAAGAACGAAAACAATCGTCAAAATTATTGCATTTAATTAATATAAATAATTATTTCTGATATCCATTATCCATATCACAAATTCGTAAAATTAATGTACAAAGAAAAACTAACTAGCACCTGATTGCTAATAAATCCTAAATCTTAATCTCATTAATCATGTATTATAACTATTCAAAATTTTTTAAATATACAAGACAAATATATAATGAATTACATCAAACTGAATTTTTCAAATAAATATTACTAATGAAATAATTACAAATTATCAAATTATGATAGAAAAAAAAGAACCAATTCATTCAATATACATAAAAAAATACTAAAGCAGGAACAAGATATTTATCAATAGTTTCTCCAGTTTTTTCATATAATTCCTAATAATATGGATAATGGATGTATGAAATCAGGTAAAAAACAAATTAAAATATCTTTAACAATGATTATTAACTTTCGTTGCCGTTTTGAATGTATAGCTACATGTAATTACTATTTAATCTGGTGCTTATAAGAATAATGTAATATGAAACCAATTCTTTTCATGAGATATGTGTATAATACGAGGCACAGCTTAATTAAATAAGAATCCAAAAATGTACATTAACTTTTTATACACACAAAAATATTTAATTAATTTTAATAAAAAACAAAACTTAAGATAGATGATACTTAAGTGCTGGCATTTCGCGCGTAGTGTCTGATGAAAGGTTCAGAAAAGATACCAAAATCCAAAAACCGCAACAGATTGACCTTGGTGCTATATAGTACTGTGTATCCAATGTTTGTAAACCAAACTAATATGTACTATATTATGATGATGATTATTCAGTTTCTGTTAATAAACTATAATAATCGTGTACTATTTATAAATAATTGAGGTCACAATACAAGGTGTGACATTTTCGTGAAAATTATGTCACTTCCTATTTCTTCCATCCATATCTACTTAAATACATGGTACAATATAAACCATATCGTCTGTGAAGAACCAAAATGACCCATATCCATTTGTAGCTAAAAACAATATCCACTACCTACGAAAATATTGAAACATGTCTTGAAAGGGTTTAAATAGAATATTTTGCACTTTTTAAAAATATGTAAATAGAATATTTTAGACTTTTCAAAAACATTTAAATAGAACTTTTCACACTTTTTCAAAAACACGTAAACACATTTTACACTTTTTAAAAACTCATAACTAACATTTGACGCATGTTTCTCATTTTGTTTTTATGACATAGCTCATTTTGAATCTAGCTTAAATTGTATATGGGTCATTTTGGTTCTTCACTGACGATATGGAATTTGGACACACTTTCTTCGCTTACAATAATTAGTTGCATAGTTTCCAAGAATTAAATTCCAATGCGCAATTTGGACTGGGGCATCGAAGTTCCCGTTACTTTTACTCAAATTTGGGAACTATATACCTACCTAGGTGCCTCTGGCATAATAAAATACTGTCAACTGTGAGTAGCATGACTGTGTAAATGGAGAAGATTGTAAAATAATAATGTTGCCCAAGTCCAACACAAACAATAATAGCAAAGATAAACAAAAGACAGTTAGTACACTTTGAGGATGAGAGAGACCTAAACGTCTGACTAGTGAGCCTGATGAAAAGCACACGCAACTCACGCGTGTTTTTCCTATATTCTCATTTGCATCCAAACCCAACGAATCCAGCCCAAAAGTAATTGTAAGGTATGTACATATACCCTTTTTACGCGCAGATAACAGACAGGCAATAGAATACAGGTACATCGTGAGCGAAGAAGCAAAATGGTCCATATTCAATTTACGCTGGAATCAAAATGAGCTATTTCAAAGATATGTAAATAAAATAGTTGCGTAATGTGCTAACTATTATTTTTTGAAAGTTTCAAAATATTATATTTACTTACGTGTCTCTGAAATGTGCAAAATGTTTTATTTACGTGTTTCTGAAATGTGCAAAATGTTTTATTTACGTGTTTCTGAAATGTGCAAAATGTTTTATTTACTTGTTTCTGAAATGTGCAAAATGTTTTATTTACGTGTTTCTGAAATGTGCAAAATGTTTTATTTACGTGTTTCTGAAATGTGCAAAATGTTTTATTTACGTGTTTCTGAAATGTGCAAAATGTTTTATTTACGTGTTTCTGAAATGTGCAAAATTTTTTATTTACGGGTTTCTGAAATGTGCAAAATGTTTTATTTACCTCTTTTTGAAAATTGCAAAAATGATCTCATTTACATATTATGCTTTCAGGATTATGGTATTTTAATATTTTTGTAGATAGTGCATTTTTATTTTCAGTCAAAAATGGATATAGGTCATTTCAGGTCTTTGCTGACTGACTTTTTTAGAAGTATGTTACGTAGCAGATTTAAATTCATCCAATTTGCATAACATTACATTTCCATGTCGAGTCTGTCTACAACTTTTCCTAGTATTTTTTTGCTGCGTAAAAAAACGAGACAGAGAGAGAGAAACAAAATAAAAAAGGCGTTCATCTCCATTTTCTGTGCATGGAGTAGAATAAAATTGGAACTAGAGACGACGATCGACGATGAAATCTTTTATTTGTGACTCGTCCCGTTTTGTGGCTGCACAGACCGTTGCGTGCGTCGTGTATACATAATACATAATGTACTATATTCAACTATATTGCATTTCACTGCGTTACCGTTATACCGTTATTACTGGTTCCTCCAAACGCTACCGAAACCGAACGACTTCTGCACCCAAATTGCCATTACTTTTACTTTTACACTGACATTTTTTTGTTTTATTCAAGACAACAATGCAATACTATATACATATTCGTATGATGCTTTAAGTATGCTGCAATAGTTTTTCTGTGTCTCTCTGTGACTGTCTGTCGCTTACTTATGTGTCCTTCGACAACATGGCTTTTCCCCTGCTAATTTGATGCCGCGGTAGTTTTTGTGTTTTTGTACCTTTTTAGAGTTTTATTGTTTATAGAGACATCATCCCCATTCCCATTCCCAGTCCCATTCCGTGTCTAATATATGTTTTTTTCATCCTTATTCCATATCCTTTGTTTTTGTAACTGAAGAATCAAAATGAACTATTTCGCCTATGAATAACCAAAATGACTCATTTCCATTTTTAGTTAAAAACAAAATTCACCATCCACACCAAAAAATTTAAATAATGTGATCATGAAAAGCATGTAAATAGAACCTTGTGCATTTTTCAAAACATATGTAAACAGAATATTTTGCACTTTTCAAAAAGCATGTAAAATAGAACATTTTGACCTTTTTAAAAACATTTAATTGGAATATTTTACACTTTTAAAAAACACTTAAACAGACCGCATTGACCCTTTCAAAAACATATAAACAGAAAATTTTGACCTTTTCAAAAAAATATAAACAGAACAATTTGCACGTTTTATTAACTCGTGATTAGTGTTCTATGTATCTTATTTAACTGCCTTTTTTGACATAGCTCATTTTAATTCTAGCATAAATTGGATATGGGTCATTTTGGTTCTTCACAGACGATATCCATTTTTTTGCAGGTGCAAAATGGTCCATATCCAACATATTCTAGAATCAAAATGGCCTAAATCCTTTACATAGTTGCAAAATGACCCATGTCCAATAGAATCTAGAATCAACATAACCAAAATCCAACAAAAAATATCAAACTTATTTAGCGATAATTTCGCTGTGTTCCAAGCACAAGACGATTAAATAATCACCAAATAAGATATATTTTAGTTTATCAGATGTATAGGTCATTTTGCAACTACGTAAAATACGGTAAATTTATGAAAATAGCTCATTTTGATTCTTCGCTCCCCCCAAATATGTTTACTTGACGTGCATTTATTGTCTTTCCATTTTGAGCCGAGACTCCATTTGATTTGATTAGTTGAGTCTTTTTCTTTTTATTGTGGACTACTTATATGTGCACCACACAAAAATTCAATTGATGATGGGTTCAATGTTCAACGAAAACGAAAACGAAAACGAAAGACGCTCAACGAAACGACAACGTTCAACGTCAACGTCAACGGCAGGACATGCTGTAAGGCTCAGCGCTCGACGTGGTGAAAGTAAAACACAAACAAATACATATATTATTATGGATGGAGAGAGAATAAAAAAAAGCATTGTGCAGTAAAAAAAAAAGAGGGAAGATGCACATTTGCTTTGCACAGTGCACTTGCCTATATGTGGGAATTTCGGTGGATATAGGTCATAGGTATAGGTTATAGGTTCTCTATACTTTCTACTACTACAGCGGTTCGATGGACCGAAAGCGAAAGTAGCATCATTATGTGATGCGATATTTACTGTACGTATGCACATGATGTCATTGTCAGGGGCGGTAGAAGGAAGGAAACGGGAAATTGTACATACTTATGTAATAGTTGAGTGTAATTTCTTCTGTGAAGTGAAGGAAAATTGGCAGACACAAAAATTGACAAAATTAAATTAAATTGTTATTGTGTATACATATACACAGCCTAATTGTATGTAGTATGTTGAATGCATTAGCTTATATATTCGTCTATAATTATTTCATATTCCCGTCAGTCAGGTGTACAATGCATTATTTTTGATGATACGATATAAAAGCTCCCAATATTGCAATAATTTGTGATTGCCATTTGAAAAGTATTCCTTCCTAATAGACCAGCAGTATAGAAGATATAGTAATTTTTCAACTTTTTAAAAACGATCAATTAGACAATTTTGTACCTTTTCAAAAGCACGTAATTAGAACATTTTGTTCATTTCAAAAACACGTAATTACAACATTTTGTACCTTTTCAGAAACACGTAATTAGAACATTTTGTTCATTTCAAAAACACGTAATTAGAACATTTTGTTCATTTCAAAAACACGTAATTACAACATTTTGTTTCTTTCAAAAACACATAATTAGAACATTTTGTACCTTTTCAGAAACACGTAATTAGAACATTTTGTTCCTTTGGAAAACACGTAATTAGAACATTTTGTTCCTTTTCAAAAATAAGCAATTATGAAATTTATTATCATTTCAAAACATACAATTAAATGTAAAACAGCTTGCCTTTTTTTAACAAAACTTAAAATCAGGACCTTTTATACCAAAACAGAAGTTTGCTTGGTATAATATTAGTATAGTATTTTGAATCTTTTCTAAAAATTTGTGGTAATAACGTATGTTGTGCACTTCGCAACTTTATCAACTTGATAATCAAAAATGTCTTTAAAGTTGTATTTCATAATGAATTAGATATTTAAGAGGGGACTCATCGTCATTTGGTCTCCTGCTATGGTCTTAAAGTTAGCTAATTTTGTAGATTAATTGTCCCCCGGTGAATTCTTCTATTGCAATAACCCCCTTCATCCCTTCCCCCATAAAAAAAACAAACTGCGGCTAAAGAAATGAGAAAATATCTTACGCCACTTTCTTGTAAATGGAAAGAATTAGAATTTTTCTGGTTAAGCATGGTGCTATAGATTCATTTTGTAATTGTGGGCTTTGTGGGAGAGGGAAAGATGTAATAGCATTTATCTCTACAATAATACTACAACACGGCGAGGTGAATTAGAAGAATGGGTAAAAATACACATTATGCATCGTGAGAGAAGACGCAAAATGGCCCATTTCCACTTTTTGTTAAAAGCAAAATGCACTATCTACAGCATATTTAAAATATCGTGATCTTAAAATTCTTAAATCATGTAAATCGTACACTTTCCACATCTCAAAACCTTGAAATAAATGTAAATTTAATATTTTGCAATTTTCAAAATTTAAAATTGTAAACGGAATATTTTGAACGTTTCAAAAAACTTGTAAATAGAATATTTTGCATATTTGAAAAACAGTAAATATGGGATATTTTGCAATTTTTAATAAACTTGCAAATAAAATAGTTTAGATATTGTTAAAAACCAGAAACACTTGTACATAGAATATTTTGCAATTTAGCACTTTTCAAAAGCTCGTAAATAAAATATATTGCACCATTCAAAAACTTGTAAATAGATTATCTTAAACTTTTAAAAAAAAAGTGTAAATAGTAGAATTTGCACGTTTCAAAAAACATGTAAATAATACAATTTGCACTTTTCAAAAAACATGTAAATAGTACAATTTGCACTTTTAAAAAAACATAAATAATACAATTTGCACTTTTCAAAAAGCATGTAAATAGTACAATTTGCACTTTTCAAAAAACATGTAAATAATACAATTTGCACTTTTAAAAAACGTGTAATTAACCTTTAACGCCTTTATCACATTTAGTGTTCTTTGCATATAGCTCCTTTAAATAAATTCCAGCTTAAATTTGATTCTTTACTCGCGGTATTGTATGTACACAGGATGCAATAAATACGGCTTTAGGAAATACAGTGAGAGTTTTGGTTTGTTTTGGTTTAGTAGGGTACATCATGGACCATCATTCCACGACTGACGATGGGAAAGTATGGGAAATGAGATACGTCCCAGAAATGAGTCTTTAGAGAGATTTTATGTTGATAGCGGAGAAAGAATCTGCAGCAAGGAAAAGGTACAAAAGGAAATGCTCAACTACTAAAACGAATCACAGAACAATAAAAAAAATAAAAGAGAAAAGAAAATGACTAAAACAAAGACGAAGACGAAGACGAAAACGACTCCTGCTGAAAAGAGTTTTCTTTCCTCATTTCCAATTTCTTTATTTCTTTAAATGGCAAATAGGAATTGAGAACTCTACATAATAATAGGCATGTACATAAGGGAAGAGATAGACGACAGAATTTATTTGTCTTCAACTCATTTATTCAGTTTTTTTTCAGTCCCATTCTCTGAATTCTGTCTCCTTCATTGTCCCATCTTCTCTTGTACAAACGAAATGTGCATCGCAATTCAACCCATTCTTGACGACGTATCACGCCCATTTTTTTGTAGGTATGCAAAATCAGTATGCAATTTCCTAGATTATAATGTGTATTCTTTCAAGATGAATAAGACGCTGCCACTGCATATTTTATTTTATTATATGAATACTTGAAATGATTTTCTGAAAAATCTTATACACATTAATTTTTAATAATTTTTAATAATTTTTAATACTTCCGTATTTGCTCGAATAAGTGCCCGACCGGTTTTTTAAATTTCTTGGAGTGGCAGCCCATATAGTGCTTATTTAAATTTTGTAAAGTTTGTACGCCTCAAAAATGAAACTCATTGATACAAAATTATATGCCTATAAAAAAATAGTTTTGAAGTTGTTTAAAAAAAAATAAATTAAAAAAAAATGTATATTATTAGAGATTACTTTTGACCAAAAAGTGATCCGCTATTTGAAGTGACGACAGCCCGGCATTTATTAGAGCCTCGCCTCAGTATTTATTCTGTCAATTAAGATAATTTTACTCATTAAATACTTTCCACTTTTTACAACAGAACTTGAACAGGGCTTTTTATTATCGTTAAAAAACATATTTTAATTTTGGAATTCAATATAATTTATTTGGAATATATTTTGGTCATTTCAATAACGTGCGATTAGCTTGTATTTTGCACCTTCTAGAAAGCATGTGATTAGAACATTTTGCAAACTTTCAAAAATATTTACCTAATTAAAACATCTTGCACATTTTCAAAAACGTAATAATGTAATATTTTGTAAATTTTCAAAAAACTTGTAAATGGGATATTTTGAACTTTTCGAAAAGCTGTAATTAGCAAATTTTTGCACTTTTCGAAAAACACGTAAATAGAACATTTTGCTCCTTTTGAAAAACATGTAACTACAACATTTTCCACTTTTCAAAAACGCGTAAATAGAACATTTTGTACATTTCAAACACATGCAACTAGAACAATTTGCACGTTTTCGAAACCATGTAAGTATCTATCCCATTTTGGTTATTTAAATTTTAAAAGAACATTTCATGTTAACATAATTTTAGCTCTTTTCAAAAAACGCATACATTTTTGCTCTTTAATAAATCTTATCATTGCATTGAAATATTAAAATATACGTAAATGACAACAATTTTTAAAATTTGAAGAAAAATAAACTTTCACCATCTTCTCGAAATCATCGCCAATATGTACTGTGTGTCAGTAGTCAGTGTGTCCAAAATCTGGAAAACTGGGATTTATTTCCCCATTTCATGTTTTTCGGTCTCTGCACCCTACACTCTTTTGTCTCCACTCTTTTGTCCTCTTACCGTATAATTTAAATTCTTATCTTCACCAAAGCTGAAGACCAAAAGACCCCATGACATGGCATTTTTCGCTCAAAAACTGTCGTCTCACTGTCACGTAAAAATTATGTAATTTTAAAAGCCGTTCAACGAGAAGACCTCCTTTTTAGCGTCTTCATAATCCCAATATGATTTTATATAGCTTGATAACGTAAACCGCCTATCTACGATATGTATAGTGCAACAGTGCTCATTATTAGTTTAGTAGTACCCAATATACGCGCCATAATAATACATATATATACAGCTATGTTCCTATGTGCCACATGACGAACCGATAAAACAAAGACACAAATTGCACAGCGCCGGACGATCCTCTAAAAGTTAAAGAGTCACCCATAAATGAAGTTTCAAGAAGGATGCGTGCAGTAAAATCGTACACCAAATTTCCTATAGCAGTAGCAGTACACGGGCCTGGAATATTACACGCGTCTTAAAAAAAGGTAGGGATTAAAATCAGGACCGGACGAAGGAATTGCTTTTAGGTAGCAATTTGATTCCATACAAAAACCACTATTTAGATTTTATTGTTGGTTTTCTTTGGTAAAGCAAAATTTTGTACTTACATGTTTTTTGAAAAGTTTAAAATGTTTTTTTACTTGATTTACAAAAGTGCAAAATTTTCTGTTTACATGTTTTGGGAAAAGTGAAAAATGTTCTATTTACATGATTGAGGAAAGTATAACATGTTCTTAAAATAATAAAATTAATTCTTTATTTTATTATCGCTGAAATAATTTATTTTCCTATCTGACAAGGAAGGGTCAACACATGTGCGCCGACTTTTAACTTAAGTTTGTGCGCGTTAGACGTGTCTATGGCAACTAGTAAACATGTGCTAAACCATTTTTTTCACAGGTACAAAATTCGCCCACAGTAGCCCGCCAAAGTTTAAAAAAATTGAATTTTTAGTTTTTTGCAACCCAGTAGCTCCTACAATTTCCATCCGATTTTCAAAAAAATTGAAGTTTTGTGATCTCTGATACATTGCCTAGAAAGTAATTTCTCGGTTTTTGAAAATTCGAAAATTTTAATTTTTTTCAAAAAATGAGGCTGATAAGAAGGCCTCTGAAAAATGGTTTTTAATAAAAATTTTTGAAAAAACTTAAAATATTCGAATTTTCAAAAACCGAGAAATTAAATTCTAGGCAATGTATCAGAGATCACAAAACTTCAATTTTTTTGAAAATCGGATGGAAATTTTAGGAGCTACTGGGTTGCAAAAAACCAAAAATTCAATTTTTTTAAACTTTGGCGGGCTACTGTGGGCGAATTTTGGACCTGCGAAAAAAATGGTTTAGTACACGTTTACTAGTTGCCATAGACACGTCTAACGCGCACAAACTTAAGTTAAAAGTCGGCGCACATGTGTTGGCCCTTCCTTGTGAGTTGTAAATATTATTGTAAAAGTTTTTAGAAATATTTTTGATTAAAGTTTTTACTAAAACTAAACAACTTTATTTTCTTGAGGGCAAAATGGAAACCCGTAGATTTTAATTTTAAATCAAGAAAATTTTGAATTTTCCTCATGGCATCCCAAGATATTGTAAATTTGTCCGACGGTGATTCTGTACGATGCCCACATTGTGATAGGGTTTATAAACGTAAGGGATTGAAACGTCATATCACCAGTGCCCATCCTGATATTTATCGTCAGAGTTTACTAGAAGATGTAAGCCAACAGTTTAATATTTCTGACAGCGTTGGGGATGAAGATCGTGATGCTGAAGTTGTTTCTCTTAATGCTGATTTTGTTGGTCTTATTACGAAAATTGATAGCTTCCTCTCGTCTAATGCTCCAAACCATGAGATATTTGAAAGCCTTTGTGATGATTACATGAAAATTTTGCGGAAGTGTGAAAAAGAACTTCCGGGTCCTAAAAATCCAGCAAAAAGGTTTTATGAGCTGCGTAGGAAGAGCAAGGTTTTTAAAAATTCTGATGCAGGCTACAATTTAAATTCTAACCCACAGAGAACGTCAAATCGAAAACGCAAGGCACGAAAACAAGAACACCAAGAACGCATGGTTCAGTATCTTTTTTATAATCAAAGGAGGTAGGCTGTTCGAATGGTACTTAATTCTAACAATAAGTGCTGCACAATACCATTAACTGAATTGAAACACGATTTTACTACTCGATGTGGAACACCTAATAATTCGGTTGGGCCGGTGTATGGCGCTGTAAGTCAGGATAAGCAATGCGAAATTGATGCAGACTACTGCCCTCTAGTTGCACAGGATAAAATTAAACTGCAGATAAAACGAATAAATGTGGATTCTGCTCCTGGACCGGATGAAATTTTAGTTCGATGGGTAAAATCAACTTTTAAAAAATCCAAGGTCATCTTATCACAACTTCTATCGTATATGGTCATGCATAACTGTGTCCCATCATTCATGCGAGAAGCTCGTACCTTGCTCATCTAAAAGTCTGGGGATACTAAAAATTCAAAAAACTGGCGACCTATAACTAAGCTCCGTTTTAAGACGAATTATTGAAAAAGTTCTGGACAGTGACTTAAGGGAATACTTTACCCTCAATGATATACAACGCGGAGAGAGACATTACTCAGGCATTTGATAGCGTGGGTCATGCACATGTACTTAACCAAATACAATCTAAACCAGCGCCATCTTTACTTAAAAACCTTATTTGCAGTTTAGCAAGTGACAATTACACTCGTATCACCACTATTGAAGGAAAATCCAATCCTATAAAATTCGAGCGAGGAGTAATGCAAGGTAGTCTAATTTCTCCATTTCTATTCAATGTCGCAATTGACCCCATGATACACGAGTTGAGTGAAAAAGAGGTTACAGATAAGTTTGAATTTTGTCTGCACCCCCGTCATTAAAAAGTGTCCAATGCTGAGTTTGTCGATGACACTGGTATGTTTGGAAATTCAAGGCATTCAGCCAATGAGCTTTACCAGCAGAGCACAAAATCCTTAGCTGTCATTGGTTTTTGCATGAATCCCTTGAAAAGTGCAGCTATCTGTATTGGTAAAGGCGAATTAGGCCAGGACCCACTTCAAGTAGGTGCTGACGACTACATACGGTGCATCGGACCTGAAGAGACCATAAAATATTTGGGAGTGACCTTTTCTGATTGTATAGTTGTTGACGAGAACAAAATCATTAAAAAATTTAGTCAAAAAGTTGAAATGTTGACATCCACCCCTATGCTGAGACCAGATCAGAAATTAAAAGTAATGAAAGATTATTTATGGCACACTCTAATATACCCATTCCAAAATGCCCCACTTGCAAAATTATCCACAAAATTTTTAGAATCCATCGATAAAATTATTCGTAGTTCTGTGAAAGAATTTCTTACCATTCCAACAAGTACTCCAACTAGCATGTTGTACTCCAGCTCAAAAATGAAAGGAATAGGCTTAATATGTGCTAAATGGGAAGCGGGAATCCAAAACTTTAATGCCCTTGAAATTTTATCAAGGGCATCAAATTTTATCTGCTCATGCTTTGATTCATGAGGCGAAGAATTTAGAAATCGAAAAATCTCAGTGTTTGGATTTTCTTGGTGTGCCATTTGAAGAAAGGCAAATTATGGCTGAACATAAGGGAAGAAAAAGCAAATTCATTCGTGATCATCTAAAAAGCTTGGAATATGAAACCTGGTGTAAGTTACCCCAAAAAGGACAAGGTGTAATCCAGTTTCAAGAATGCTCATATGCGAACAAATGGATTTATTCAAAAAATGGGCTTTCATCATATGAATGGATTACTGCTATTAAAATGGTTAGAAATGTATTACCCGTTAATGCCATTGTTGCGTACTGTAACCGTGTGTGGTGGCTGGCGCTGGTGGGACTGCTGCAAACTGCGAAGAAAGGGAATTTGTGTTTGTAATTTAGTATGTTGAGGAACTTCAAGGCAAGCAGTCGAGTTTTACCGCACCAGAGCCACCACCACCACCGCCTGTATTTCTGGGTGTTCGTTATTTCTCAATAAATAATTCTCTAAAACTAATCTCCACTTCTGCCCGACCTCTCATCTCATCTCATTTCGAAGGCACCTAACTTTAGTTAATCATAATTAGGTCGTGCCACATCATATTGGTCCTTCTTGAACCGTATTGTGTGAGTGAAATTAATCTCGAATTTCGTCACACAACCAGTGACCACGTCGCACTTACAGCTCTCCACGCTGTTGTTCGGTAGTCGTCACCACGCAGTGGATTTACAACCCACACTTCCAACTCAGTGAACTTACAACTCACTTGTGTCAGCATTGTTGTAAATTAAATTTTATTTACTGTCATCATACTGATTCAACCTCTGATAAATCATCAAAGATTTATTTAGTAAACTCCCTCTCAACCTCCGATAAATCACTAAAGATTTATTAAGTAAACTCTGTCTCTCAACCTCCGATAAATCATGAAAGATTCATTTAGTAAACTCTCTCTCAACCTCCGATAAATCATCAAAGATTTATTTATTCAACTCCTCTCTCTCTCTCAAGGCACATAACTTAATCTCGAAGTTTGTAGCCTCATTAGTGGAAATAGTCAACTCCTCGACAGTGACTCTCAACTTAACAAGTGAATTACATCTGTCAGTGAATTCAAAACTCAGTATAACTCCAACACTCTCACTCATTAGTGACCTCATCTCGCAGTGGACTTACAACCCATCTGTGACATCTGTAAAATTACCAAATTTAACCTCCAAACTCTTGTTCGTAATCTCATTCAGTGGATTTACAACCCACTAGTGAATCTCACAATCTCTGACAATTCCCTTGTCAGCCATCTCAACCTTCGCCACATCAGCATGGATGAACTCATCAGGCAACGGGGACATACCAAAGCTAGTGTCACCCGCATCCAGAACTACCTGGACAAAGTACCCACCGCAGCACCTCAAGTCAGCATCTTTGACCTCAAAGTGCGCCTTGAGGCCCTGGAGAGATCATTTTCCAAGTTCGAACTCCTTCAGTATCAGATTGACTGTCTCTGCACTGACGACTCCCAGTGTCAACTTCAAGACACCGAAAGAGCCCAGTTCGAGGACAGATACTACTCTGTATGGACTGGTTTTCATGACCAGATGAAGAGGCTCACCCCGTCTACAATGGACGGCTCCATCTCATTATCATCATCATCCTCATCTCCAACCATCATGCTGCCTCACATCCATCTTCCTTCCTTCAACGTCCACGCTTACCTCACCACGCTGTTCTCTCAGCCAACGGTCAATAAAGAAACGGCAACATCTCCTCATGTGCTGCTCGACGCTACTATTGAGTGTGTACGTCGGTTGGGTGAACTACATCAACCAACACACACGTGGAGCTCCATACTCATCTTCATGGTAGTTGAGCAGATGGACAGCGACACACAGCGTGAGTGGAAACTCTCTCTCACTCACGATTCCACTCCCTCACTCACAACTCTCACCAACTTTCTCACATGGCGTTGCCAATCATCAGATGCTGCCTTCTGCTCTGACGGTAATCCCGCCAAAAAGGTTGCCACAGAGCATCAGGGCCAGGAGAAAAATCACACTCTTCTCCATGTCACGGAGTATCAAACTTCAATCAACCATCAACAACTCTCATCACCAGCACCCTCCACCCAAGTGCTCCTCTCCTCCGACCTCCTCCGCTTTGAGGACTCCAGTAGTCGTCGTCACCCATGTCATCCTCCACCAGTCGCCAAAGCTCAAACCAGTGCCATCACTCAGGCTGGTTTGTACCTCCTTTCTTCTCAAGACACCCACCTACGCCTCTTTTGCAGCATCCGTGGACCACCAGGACCTTTCTTCTCCATAAAAGTAGTGGTTGAGTGTGTGCTGGCTAGAAGAGTCTACCGCAAAAGGACTACTGCTTCCATTCTCTACCGTCGTCTGTTGTGGTGTACCAAACCACCGTGGCTTCGCCTCAAGGCTCCTCCGCTTTACTTCACCCTTCCTCCAAGGAAGATCCAGTCTCCTCCACTCAACGTGGATCAAAAGCTTCGGTCAAATCTACATTCCGGATATCAACTACTCCCTGGTGTTGTGTTTTGTGCTCCAAATCCCCTCGTCACTCCACCCCAGGCTGTCAACCTCCAGACATCAACATGTCCCCACCCGCTTGACCCACAAGTGTTAAATATTTCTTAAAAGTATAATTTATATTCATTCATGCTATGTATTATATGTAGTCAAGCATTTATTCAATTTATAATTTCTCTTTTTTAATTGTTTGAAGGCTGTACCTTCAAAGGCCGGCGGTATGTTGTGTACTGTAACCGTGTGTGGTTGCTGGCGCTGGTGGGACTGCTGCGAACTGCGAAGAAAGGGAGTTTGTGTTCGTAATTTAGTATGTTGAGGAACTTCAAGGCAAGCAGTCGAGTTTTACCGCACCAGAGCCACCACCACCACCGCGTGTATTTATGTGTGTCCGTTATTTCTCAATAAATAATTCTCTAAAACTAATCTCCACTTCTGCCCGACCTCTCATCTCATCTCATTTCAAAGGCACCCAACTTTAGGTAATCATAATTAGGTCGTGCCACATCAGCCATCCCTCGACCTGATCAAGGATCCCTTTACTGCTGACATGGTTGTAAGGAGATTGATACGATAGGACATATCCTTGGTCGTTGCTCTCGTGGGGAGCTAATTCGTAATAACCGACATCATGCAGTACGCCGTTTAATAGCTGAAGCGATGCAAACATTGGGATGGAAAGTTCTTCAGGAAGTTGAATGTACTGGGGATGGATCGAGGCGTTTTGATATAATTGCTTACAACTTAGTAACAAAGAAAGGAATCATACTTGACCCCACCGTTCGTATGGAACAGAATGATGTAAATCAAGCTGAGGCTGTTCACCGAGAGAAAAAAGGAATTTATGACCCCTGCATTCCCTATTTTTAAAATAAACTCGGGCTTACTGAAATCGAAGTTATTGGGCTCTACATTGGGTCTCGTGGGACGATTTCCAAATTTTTTCTCAACTTTATGAAAACACACCGTTTACTTAGTACGCTGATTGAAGACATAGTGATCTCCGTTTTGAAATCTGTTTAAATTTGTGTGCATCATTTGTTTTCTTCGGTGCCTACTGATTAATTTTTTCAATTTATAATAATAACATTAACAAGCAATATTTGTGTATAAAAAAGCTATGAAACGTATACTGAGTCCTTTGGGCTATCGTCGTTGGACGACAGTGTCAAGTTTATTTTAATAAAATTGTCTTTCTCTCTCTCATGCTTTAAAAAACGTGTTAAATGTTTAATTTGCATGTTTTTGAAAACTCCATAATGTTCTATTTACATATTTTTGAAAACTCCAAAATGTTCTATTTACATATTTTTGAAAACTCCAAAATGTTCTATTTACATATTTTTGAAAACTCCAAAATATTCTATTTACATACTTTTAGAAAACTCCAAAATGTTCTATTTACATGATTGAGGAAAGTATAACATGTTCTATTTACATGTTTTAAAAAACGTGTTAAATGTTTAATTTGCATGTTTTAAAAAACGTGTTAAATGTTTAATTTGCATGTTTTTAAAAACTCCAAAATGTTCTATTTACATATTTTTGAAAACTCCAAAATGTTCTATTTACATATTTTTAGAAAACTCTAAAATGTTCTATTTACATGTTTTTGAAATGTGAGAAAAAATTTATTTGCATGTTTTTGAAATTTACAAAAAGAATTTATTTGCATATTTTTGAAAACTCAAAACATTCCAGTTACATGTTTTTGAAAAACTGCAAAATGGTCCATTAACATGTTTTGAGAAAATTTTAGGCAGCAGGGGCTGCCTGCGATGCCCACATTATCCGGCATTGATTAAAATAGGACATACAGCAGAGCACTATAACCAACCTCAAAGGTTGGAATTTGAGTAACGGGCTTAACTTCATTTATGGGTGACCCTTTAAAGCTTCAATCTTGTACTAAATTAAAGTGTGTTACAAACACTGTATATGTGTTTATAGACGTTACATTGTATAACTTTTCATTTTCCCCCAACCAAAAAAGGCCCAAGAAGATAATATGTTACACAAGGAATAGGAGCTGACCCAATTTCTTTTACTGTTTACATGATTCTGATTTCTTCAGTTTATTGTGTTGACATGTGACGGTTCCTTTGTTCCTTTCTTCTTCTTTCTTTGTTTTTTGTTGTCGTGTTTGTGATCAAATGAGCGAGATGCGGCAGTTGCTCCACAGCACATCTCCCTCCAGCTCCAGTTCCAGCTCCAGCCGAGTTTCAATTTTGAATGCAAGTAAAAGTGTGGGACTGAACAGAATGATAGTGAACAAAGGGAAGGACCTTAAGAGTTAAGACCTACACTACTAATAAATGCACTCAGTCTTTATTTTTATTGCAAAAGTAACTCAACTCGTTCAAGACGTTCAAACAAAGCATAAAGTGTGGGACAATGCAGTGGGGAAGACTCCCTTTCCGCTCCCTTCACGGACTTTTTCTCTCAAGGAAAAAATTATTGTGACACAGCATTTTGCTTTCAAATCCTGAACGATAAAGTATTACCACTGCTCTCTACATATACGTCATACGCTAGAACTATGCATATACATGCATCATGAGCCCGCACCCCGACACCGACACCGAAACCGACCTCGCTTGAAAAAAAGTCAAGAAAGTTTACATAGGCTGAAATTAAAAGTACAAAAACTCGGACTTCGACTGCATCCCTGCGTTTCTTTATATGAAGAACTGTTTGACAAAACGGGTCAAGTCCCTTTTTTCAGGAATGAGATTAATTGCGTTATGTGTACTATTCAACTAGATACGCAACAGTTTTGAATCGTAAAGGTCAAAGTTCAACCAAAGCAATTTTTTTAAATTGCCAAAATTCCGCTTTTGGCAAAACAGGTCAAGTCCATGAAATTATTTTTGCAAAATGGGATAAGTCCACGTAAAACACGCATTTCTGATTTAAATTTGGTTTTCCAGTGTTTTCGTAGTTTGTACAAGACCAGGGCCGGACGAAGGAATTGGCTTTAGGCAGCAATTTGTTTCCATACAAAACCCACCATTTTGATTTTACTAATGGTTTTCTTTGGTAATGCAAAATGTTGTATTTAAATGTTTTAGAAAAGTGAAAAATGTTAGATTTACTTGATTCAGAAAAGTGCAAATTGTTTTATTTACATGCTTTTTGAAAAGTGTGAAATGTTTTATTTGCATGTTTTTATAATGCACAAAAAAATTTATTTGCCTGTTTTTGAAAAACGTTAAATATTGTATTTGCATGTTTTTGAAAAGTGCAAAATGTTCCATCTACATGGTTTTTGAAAATACAGGCAGCGGGGGCTGCCTGCGCTGGCCGCAATATCCGGCTCTGTACAAGACAATTCCCATGCGTAAATATTTTTATGCAAGAAAATGTTTAGAAGCACAAAAAAGTTTGGTTGCACTCGTTACGATTATAATTTCATCCCACGGAATTTTGACTCCGCGTTAAGTTACTGATTTTCAGGCAAAACGAAAAAAGTGCACAAATTAAAATTTTGCAAAATTTTTGAAAAAATTCCAGAGTCAGTCCAGATTTATGAAACTGATTGTAATAGCGCTTCGTCAGTTGCAGTACCTGTAGACAAAATTGAGTTGGAAAAAATAATCCTGTCACCTTTTATTCATTATTCGTTGTGCCTGTAAAATTTGCTTTGATGGACTTGACCCGTTTTAGCAAAAATCTGTTCATGTATTTACACTAACAGACTGTAGCGGTAACAGAGACCGAGACCGATACCAAGAATGGGAATAGGAGCTGGGAAGGATTGAGTCTCGATTTATTGTTTTCCGTTTGTTTACATGGAAAACAGCTCCCAATCTCGGTCTCGGTTCGGCCTGCTGGTTACCGCCACAGTAATTTTTTAGATAGCAGTTGGCTTGAATTGTTGAGAATTTTGAATTCCAATTTGACAACACTTAAATCTGCCCATCTGTATTAATTCCTATGTAATTATTCTTTCCATGAAAATCCCATTGTCAAAAAAAATTCTTCGTTAAGCTCCAGGAGTCCAAGAGCGTCCACCGCAGCTTCCAGTGATTTCCGGCCATATTATGTCCTACTAAATACAGATAATGGGAATGGGAATGGTGTGCCAACGATAAAAAGAACAGTAACAACAACTACCCATTATCGTTAAGAACATACATACAAAACAGGCGACAGATGAAACTTTATATTGCGGTCGGTAAGTGGATAGACATGTTGCATGGTGAAGGAGGTGAGCGTTAATTAAAACAATAATAAAGGTAGAAATTAAATTTAAAAAGTTTTTTCTTAAAAAACGTAAGCTTTGGAGATGGTGGACAGTTGACAGACTGGTAATGTGCATATTTATGGTTTGTTAATTGGGTTCATTTTCCTCCCTTTATAATCTTTATAATGTTTTCCGAACGCAACGTACTAAGTACTAACGAGCAGATGTGCATTATAGGTATTCAGCTTTTCAATTTCAAAGATTTATTAGACACTCGTTTTCATTTAAGGTTTCACACGGAGTGTAATTTAGGGTATTTATAGGGTTTAATTTTATTTCTTATAAGTCCCTTCACATGCGTCCATTTTCCCGTGTGCTATACTCGCATCAAATTTAATGCTTTCTCCGTTCCAGTTCCAATTCCATATTCCATAGTTCCAGTTCCAGGCCATACGTCCATGAAGAAAGACAAAACAAGAGAACGGAATGGGAGACTGGAGACAGAGAAGCCGAGGCCGAGACCGAAAAGCAGGAGGAGATAATAATAATAGTATTGATGGCGGTGCTGGTTGCGATTGTGTTGGAATAATGAGTCAATTTATTATTATTTTTTTTCTAGCACATCTCTGTAAGTATGTATTTCCATTCCATCCCAAAAAACATGAAGAAACCAATTGAACATTTATTTATAGATTTATACCCCATTTCCACGACTCATAATCTCATCATATGAATTTATTTACTATTTTTTTGTGTGTGCCGTGCACTCGATTCTGAAAGTACCTATCTAATCGTAAGTTCTAAGGCACTTCCTATATTATGTGGTATGTGTAAAAAACCTTGTAGTATTTATGTAATTACTTGTATAGGCACAGCTACATATGAAGACTTTTTTGGCAAAACGGAAAAAGTCCATCAATGCAATTTGCACAGGAACAACGAATAACGAATAAAAAGTGACAGGATTATTTTTTTGATCACAAGTTTTTCCTACAGGTACTGGAACTGACGAAGCACAAGTACAAGCAGTTTCGTAAATCTAGACTAACTCTGGAATTTTTTAGAAAATTTTGCAAAATTTTAATTTGTGGACTTTTTCCGTTTTGCCTCAAAATCAGTAACTTAACGTGGAGGCAGAAGTCCGTGAGATGAAATTTTAATCGTTTTGAGTGAAACCAAACTTTTTTGTACTTTTAAACTTTTTCTTTCATAAAAATATTTACGCTCGGGAATTGTCTTCTACAAATTAGGAAAACACTGGAAAACCAAATTTAAATCAGAAATGTGTGTTCTAGGTGGACTTACCCCATTTTGCCAAAAAGAAATTAATTTTAGCTATTTCTATTTATTTGGTCAAACTTTGACCTTTACCATTCAACACAGTTTAATGTATCTATTTAAGAAATACACGTTACGCAAATAATCTCATTTTTGAAAAAAAAAATGGTCTTATCCCGCTTTGCTAAACAATTCTTCATATCTATATGAATTATAGTGCTTCGCATATAGTTCGTATAGAGCGTCATTACCAAACCCCACACATTTTAAGCCTGTCTGATGCCTGGGAAACTTCGAATGCTATATGCGCTGTAAGATCTCGATCATGATTTATCACTTTTATGTAGGTGTAGCGTAGCCGTAGTGCCTTTTTCAAGCGAACATATACGCATAATATATTGTATGTGAAGCTTATAGGGGACGAATTCATCAACCGGGGTTTGACTACCGAGATGCCCTGGACTGGACTGGGAGATGAAGGTGTCGGGGCCGGTTTAAACCGACATTTTTTAGCATGATTAAATGAGACATGTTCATCAGTATAGTTGTTGGGTTAATTTTATTAATTTACTTTTTATTTCTAATGGAATGTTAACGGACAGTTCAATATCTTATTAACCAAAGTACAGACATACACAGAGACAATATGCAGTCCACATACGTAGGTACAGGTAGGTACGTTGGTATCGCACGGACATACATACATGGAAAATTATTATCTCATGTGTTTGACTGCTCAAATGGAACCATTTTTGAGCTTGGAAGTTTTTAACAGAGAAAGGAGCACATAGTACGGAACGAACTAATCGTAAGTACCTACGGAATATGAAGACATTAAAAATACATAAAAAATAAATTTCATTTCACTAATATTCAAAAAATCAAAACTACATGTATAGCAATCGACAATTGTAAAAAGGGATAATTAATCGACTAATAATTTAGAACATAATCTGTTGCTGTTTATCTACATATTACATTTTTCATCCTACCCATAATATACAGTATACAGAAAACAAAAACTATATCTTGTCTCTATGATTTTTTTGGTTATAATATGGTAATAATGAGAGAGAATTCTATGGCAAAAACAAAACAAAACGTATACAATAATAAGAGACAAGAATGGGTAGGAAAACAAGGGAATTTTGTAAATATACAATTTACACACGGAAATAAATAAAAATAAAAATAGGATAAAATACAATAGTACACTAATACTATTTTACAATGCAATCATGGCACTCACAAGAGACACGCTGACAAAACAGTATAGCAGTTTTTGGGATTTTTCAGGTAAGATATCAATCAGGGTAATCTACATTCTATATAGTAATCCATTTTTTTAAGTCCAAGTCATGGATAATTCGGATTTGGAGGATGTAAACCTCATCAATAGCTATATAGCTAAATCTATATTAAATTGAAATGACTTTGGTTTTTGGATATTAATACTATGTAATAATTACTTTAAATATAGGTGTGATTATGTGTGGATATTGATTCTTGGAATTTTACTATTAGAAGAATAGAACACTGCTACTCAGTTAGAATGGTGGCTCCTTGACTGGGCTGAGTGACGAAAACATGAGAGTCCATATCATCCCGTTGAAGAACAGCTTCGTAGTACTTGACTCGGAGGGCGTTGAGGAAATTTGCGAGTTGAGCTTGCTCCACGAGTGCCACCATACAGCCACCCCATCTAAAAAGAAATTCAAAGATAAAATAAATATAGTATACCTAATTATAAACAAACAAAATTAATCAATACAATTCAACATCCGCAGGTAGTCTATTAGAGAAAGATGCAGGCAAAAATGTGACTGTTCTAATTGCCTAATTTATAGTGAAAACAGTTTTCAGTATTTATTTGTTAATGTTGATTTTTAATTAAATAAATTTTCATTTGTTCGTAGGACGATGAACCCTTTTTCTCAAATTCTCCAGACATACAATTTACCTGCGTATGAACTTGCGTAACTTGAAAAAGTTACACTTCTAGTTTTTCAATAAGGATTTTAGAATAATTAGTAAGACTTCCTTGATTATGTTGACACTTGTCTGTAACATGTAAACTACACACAGCACTGATTACTAGGTGCCATACATTAAACACGTTTACAAATAATAAAGTGTAATTTTTGAGAGGAAAATTCAAAATGCGTATTGTTTACACACTTTAAATAACTCAATTAACTGAAAGTTATAGACATTTTTGAAAGTGTAAAATATACTAAAGTTAGATTTTTTTGAACGTTCATAATTTGCTATATTTACAATTGTTTGAAAGTTCATAATTTGCTATATTTACGTTTTTTTGAAAGTTCATGATTTGCAATATTTACGTTTTTTTAAAGTTCATGATTTGCAATATTTACGTTTTTTTTAAAGTTCATAATTTGCAATATTTAAGTTTTTCAAGGTGCAAAATATAATATTTAAATATTTTCGAAGATGCAGAAAAAGGTATTTACACGTTTTTAGAGGATCGCATTAAATTATTTAAATATTTTGTTAAAGTGGGAAATATTGTATTTAAACGTTTTTTAGAGGGGCAAAGTAAACTAATTATAGAAATTTTTCAAAAAGCAGAATACGTTTGTTTTTGAAGTTCAAAAAGTATAATAAAATTTCTCAGAATGTATGCTACAGAATTTACACACTACTGAAAGCACATAACATCGCATTATTTACACTTTTGGAGTGTGCAAACTAGCATAGGTATTTACAAGAGGACTTAACTTTGGTACAGCTGAAGCAAAAATAGTTCATATACCTACATGACTTGTATGAAAACCTCAACTACTAAATATTACAGCTCCTGCGTAAAAAATATCCATACATGTTGTGTGACCCCTCTTTCTCTCTCTCTCTGTCTTCCTTCCGCTTTTTTTTCTCTTGCAAAAATACAATTTTTTTTATTTATGGAATCTACTTTCCCATCGAGCTCCACTGATTCCATCAACTTCCAATGAAGTATGAAAGTAGTGACGCTACGCAATGACATTCTATTTATCACTGTTCTACCTTCCAACCTTCCCTTTCTTCCAAGTATAATAACTTGGGGCTTTTCCCTACACTATACGCTCAGTCAGTTACAATTTACAATATTTCCATTCCAGTAAGTAGAATCTGTAGTTTTCTTTTTTCAAAATACGAATGTTCAGAGGCAGCATGAGAGAGAATCAGAGCGTCCAACGTGTAAATCGGTTTTCACTCTTCTCTGCTGAATGTCAACATGTACTATCAGCATCTTCTAAACAATGCAAAACTTTACATGGAACTACACTTCCTTAAAATATGCGTCTATATGCTGTACTACAAATTTGAAATGCTTCAAAAAATTGATTCTGATTAATGACATATTCTGAATAATTTTTTTTAAAAATCAGGCTTACAGGGTCATTTTGTACTTTTAAAAAAACCTTAGAACATTTATCATTGGCATTCAAAGGTGGGCCCCTACCCACAAAGTAAGCTTACAAAGTAGGTAAGGTAAGAAATTTTGGCCAGAAAGTAAGGTAAGGGGTAGGTAAGGAAAAAATAAAAGTAAGGAAAAAAATATTCCTTACCGCGTTCTTACCAGCACTATATATTATTACAATAATTTCGGTTGTGCGAATTTTTAGAAATGAAATTTTGGATAATAGACACTACTTTGCTTACAACCTGATTTTTTTGTATCTTTATTAAGCTAATTTTCAAGTAAGGGTGCTTTAAAAAAGTCAATAATAAACTTTTTTAGTTAAAAACGTTATTAGTTACTAGTTATTTTTGAAGTTAAGTAAGATGTAGGTAAGATTTTTTTTCAAAAAGTAAGAAATAAAGTTAGGTAATTTTTTTGAAAAAGTAAGATGTAGGTAAGGTATTTTAAACAAAAGTAAGATATCGGTAAGGTAATTTTTTAGCGAAAAATGTAAGGTAAGAAGTGAGTAAGGTTATTTTTTGCCCAGCTTTGATATTGGCATTGCAATTTTTGCAGCACAGTTATTTTGTACTTTTTGTAAAAACGTGTATATACTTGGAACATTTTACACCTTTTCAAAAGCATGTAATTAAAACATTTTGCACTTTCTCAGGTACAGGTAATTTTATCAAATTTTGCAATTTTAAAAAACATGTAATTAGAACATTTTACATCTTTTCAAAAGCGTGTACTTAAACCTAATTTCATATTTTCAAAAAAGGAATTTTATAAAATTTTGCAAATTTTAAAAACACGTAGTTAGAACATTTTGTATCTTTTAAAAACACATTATTAGGACATTTTGCCCATTTTCTAAAAGAACGTGTACTTGAAACATTGTGCACATTTTAAAAACATGTAATTACAGAATTTTGCATGTCACAAATGTAAACAGAAACAGGTTAGGGGGCAGAGGTTAACATGGTAAAAAGTTATTGAATTCCCGTCGTTTTTTCAACTTGATTATTTTAAAATAAAAATTATCTATTATAAATGAAGCGAATCTTTTTGACAAATAGTTTAAATAAATTAATTTTTTTTGTTAAGAATCTAAACAATTCCTATACATGATTTGCCGGTCCCGAACGAACACAAAAGCAGAAAGGATACATATAGTGTTTAATCTAAAATCTAAAAAGCGTCTGTCGCCTTCTGCATGCTTTTAGCTAAGCACAAGAGTTACGAGTAGTACGTACTAAAAATAAACAGATAGCCTCCTTTGCATGCCTAACTCTGCAGAAGAAAAAGAAGGGAGACTCAAATCCAATGTTATATTATCATCCGGAACCGGGATGGAGATTGAATGGATCCGATCCGAAATCCAACGGGAACATTCAATACATCTTAAGCTCATCTCATTCCACAGCCACGCAGCCACACACACAGAGACCCGCCCGCCAGGCGGAAACATTACATTATGATAACGCTGAAGGCGCCTCTGACAATTTAGATTTACCAAATTCCTAATCCCAGTCTTTACTACACAAATCCCCACCCTACTTACAGAGCCTGTCTCCGAAAAACACAAAGACAACAACAATAGGTGCAAGATTATACACATACATGAGAAGGGAGGATAGGGGACGTTCCATAATAATTATTACATATGCGGAATGCAGGATAAAAATAAATCCACATATAATTTCTGGAAGACCCGGACCAACCCGCCACCAGTACCAGTACCAGTATCAGTAACAGACACGGAACATAGCACACACAATAGATTGCAGCAGCCATCCGAAATCCAACGGATACAACATAGAGAGAGTCAAAGCCTTAAAGATCATCACCAGCTGTACGTCAATTCAACCTTCCTTCCAACGGTTCCCGTCACCGTCACCGTCAACGCCTCAAGGAATCCACGACATCGTGGATATTCGGTAATACATACATGTTTAATATATTATGTGGTGTGAGTAAATTCTATGTAATTGAATTTTTTAATAAATCTACACAATAAGATTGATTTGAAGGAAAATGAAGAGATGCTCCTATCCTATGTAGATTTGACTTACACTAGATATCATTAGGTTGTTATGTAAAATTTAAATACTACCGTAAGAGGAGGCTTTGTAAACCGTAAAAAACTGCGCAGAAAAACCCACACGCTACAATTTATTTGTGTTATGTTATGTATGACCTCCCTCCAGCTGCTACCAAAATTGGGAAACACAAAATTATAAAACCCAGAAAATTGTATGTACTCTCGAATTTTTAACGTTTCGTTTTGAAAAATCAGTTCTATTTTAAGAGAAAAATGTAGCATGTAGCACATGGAGCTCTGGAAAAACAGCTTAACAAAAAGTAAAACCAATTATTCCAAAAAATGAAATCAGAATAAACAAATTCAATTAAAAAAAAGATGTAACATTAATTATATTCCCAAGGTAGGTACCTATATACATAATGTTGTAATGTATTATAAAGACAAAATTGAAATTATTATTGAAAATTAAAACGAACCAAAAATACAAATAAACGAAAAAAATAGTCCAAGTCGACACGTGAGTCGACGTCGACAGTGACACAGAGTATCTTACAAAGTAGAACGCGTTGAGTAAACAACGAGAATTTTAAATCATTTAAACATGTAACATAAACATACAAGTCAATATAGTAGCCGTAGCCGTAGCTTTGGGTCATTATAGATGTCTATAGGTACTGTAAAAATATAATATAAAAGGAAACTGAAAAACAAGTGTGTTGTGGATTACCTACCTACAGCTACAATCTACAATCCAGCAGCTTTTTGAGGCGAAAATAAGATGTGAAAGTGAAATAGTGAAATGACTGTAGGGAATAATGGGAGTGTATGATATAAACATTAAGAAAGGAACACATCAGATGTCTGTAAGTGTGATCATAGTCTACCCGGCCCCAGACTCCGAATCCGAATAGTGTATTAGATAGGTGTGAAAGTAATTACTGTTCCAAAGAACTTCCCCAAAAGCGTCTTCGCTTTTTTTCTCTCTCAATCGGAATCACTCTTATACGAAAACGAAAACACCTTCTTCACTTCCTTCCACACACCACGTCTTTCTTTATTGCCCCAACCAAAAAGTATAGACTGCATGAGTTTCTATATTCCTAATCTGACTCCACATGTATGACGCCCTTAAAACATCATACCGTCTGTGAAGAACCAAAATGACCCATATCCATTTTTAGTCAAAAACAAAATGCGTTATCTACAGAAAAAATTAAAACAACATATTCCTGAAAGCATGTAAATAGAACCTTGTGCATTTTTTAAAAGACAAGTAAATCGAATATTGAGCACTCTTCAAAAAACATGTAAATAGAATATTTTGCTTTAAAAAAAACTCTTAAATAGAACACTATGATATTTTCAGAAATATGTAAATAGAATATTTTGCACTCTTCAAAAAACATTAAATAGAATATTTTGCACTTTTCAAAAAACATGTAAATATAATATTTTGCGCTTTAAAAACCACTTAAATAGAATATTTTGCGCTTTAAAAACCACTTAAATAGAATGTTTTGCACTTTAAAAAAAACTTAAATAGAACATTTTGACCTTTTCAAAAATATGTAAATAGGACATTGTTACCTTTTTAAAAGCATGTAAATAGAACCTTGTGCATTTTTCAAAAAAAAAGTAAATAGAATATTGAGCACTTTTAAAAAACATGCAAATAGAATATTTTGCACTTTAAAAAACACCTAAATAGAACATTTTGTCCTTTTCAAATATACGTACATAGGACATTGTTACATTAAAACAACATATTCCTGAAAGCATGTAAATAGAACCTTGTGCATTTTACAAAAGACAAGTAAATAGAATATTTTGCAATTTAAAAAACATGTAAATAGGACATTTTACACTTTTGAAACACACTTAAATAGAACATTTTGTCCTTTTCAAATATATGTAATTAGGACATTGTTACCTTTTTTTAAAACATGTAAATAGAACAATTTGCTCAGTTTAGAAACTCGTGATTAGCATTGTAAGCATGCATCTTATTAACTGTCTTTTTTTGACATAGCTTATTTTTTAATTTTAATTCTAGCATAAATTGGAAATGGGTCATTTTGGTTCTTCACAGACGATACCTCCCATACCAAGTATTTTCCATCCACACAAAATAAACATGTTGAGACTCAAAAGTGAACAGCACCTATCTCCTCAGCTACCTACCTATCTCCATTTTCAATTTCCCCACATATATCCCATTCCTTCTTAGGAAACTCATTTGAAATCATTATGAATTCTTCACTCAGCCGTCATCCCAACACAATCTCATGACAATATTATATAGCCCACTCGCTAACTCCCTTCCTTCCTTATTTATACCTTATAAACATAATTAAACACGTAGAGAGTACCTATAGGTACCCATTTTGAATATACTATTTGACATACTGACAATGAGTAAAGCACACAATAGTAGTACGAGACGAGCCAAAACTAATACCTACCTTACTCATGCATCTACATGCGGGTTATGAGTATGACTACATGACCTCATATCAGTGTCCGAGTCCGAAGGCTTTTTGCAAACTGCAGGATTCCCATTCCACATAAGATGGAAAAAAATCTCCTTTATTATTTATTATATCTTAAAAACACACTATATCGTCTGTGAAGAACCAAAATGACCCATATTCAATAATTGTAGCTAAAGACAATATCCACTATCTACAAAAATATTGATACATGCCTTGAAAGCATTTAAATGGAATATTCTGCACTTTTCAAAAACATGTAAATAGAATATTTTGCACTTTTCAAAAACATGTAAATAGAATATTTTGCACTTTTCAAAAACATGTAAATAAAATAAAACAGTTTACAATTTTCAAAAACGTGTAAATAGAACCTTTTAAACTTTTCAGAAACATGTAAATCGAACATTTTACAATTTTCAAAAACTCTTAATTAACATTCTACGCATGTTTCTCAATTTGTTTTTATAACATAGCTCATTTTGATTGTAGCTTAAATTGGATATGGGTCATTTTGGTTCTTTGCAGACGATTTAATATATTATAATGGAGGTAATTTTATTAAGACTCTCGACGCTTTAAAATACTCTACCTTTAATGAGAAAAAATACCCCTTTAAAAAATCATGTTGAAATTAATGGCTTTGAGACGAGGCCACGTGGAGGAATTGTCTCCGAAGTATCTACCTACCTAACCTACCTAGGTAGGTACCTATGTACCTAATTGAAAATCTTCAAAAATATAGTAGTGTTTTAATTTATAGAAAACTTTCTACTGAAAATATTTTCTAAAATATATTCTATTCTATTGAATTTAAAATATGTATAAGTTTAGGTACAGAGTACAGTGCAGTGGTACTTAACTAATCCTTATTAATTACTTAGAATGGGAAATATACTTGAAGAAGCCCAATGTAGCAGAGGGAATTGGAATGATTCAAGATGGTTTGACATAATTGCATAGATCCTACATAACCTAAGTGTCTAAAAAAAGGAATAAATTCTTATCCAACGACTTACTTACATGGAATAGAATAGTAGAACGACACATACCAAGCTCAAACTGTGGATCTCAAGAGAAAAAAGAAATATACGACCCTTGCATTTCCTATACTTCAAGCAGAAACTGGGACTTATTTGACATCAAAGTGATAGGATTATACACCGGGGAGTGAGGGCGCGTGGAACAATCACCATATTTTTTACAGAATTTTATCAAGATTCAACGACTATATACCTATAATGTTAATTGAAGACATTATTTTGGTTTCTGTGTTGAAGAAATTCGTGGAAATGTGTGATCGCATAGCATCGTTTGGATTCTTAAACTACTGCACCTTACTACTGATTGAAGCTGCTATCTTAACTAAAATATTACATATCGTCTGTGAAGATCCAAATTGACCCATATCCATTTTTAGCTAAAAACAATATCCACTATCTACACAAATATTCAAATATGTCTTGAGAGCATTTAAGTAGAACAGTTTGCACTTTTCAAAAATATGTAAATACAACATTTTACACTTTTCAAAAATATGTAAATAGAACATTTTGCACTTTTCAAACACATGGAATTAGACAATTTTGCACCTTTTCAAAAACATGGAATTAACATATTTTGCACCTTTTCAAAAAATATGCAATAAAACATTTTCCACCTTTTCAAAAATATGTAAATAGAACATTTTACACTTTTCAAAAATGTGTAAAAGCACATTTTACGCTTTTCAAAAACTCCTAATTAACATTTTACGCATGTTTCTCATTTTGTTTTTATGACATAGCTCATTCTGATTGTAGCTTAAATTGGATATGGGTCATTTTGGTTCTTCACAGACGATATATATCTATGACAACAAGCATATAATCTATGTGTATCACATAATTTTGCTACGTGTACTGAGTAAGTCCGGTGCCGGTGGGCTATCATCGTCGAAGGACAGTCTCAAATTAATTTGAGTAAAGTTTGCCTTTCTCTCTTGCTATTTATTTCTTTAAATTATTGTCAATCTAAAAAAGAAAACGCTGTAAGAAAGCTACATGGATCTATGTATAGTGACAAAGGAGACATTTTAAGTTTGTCAACTATTTTCTGCGGACGCGGACTGACAACTCTAAAATTAAAAAAGGTCTAAAAATATACACACTAATGATAAGTTTGGGATTTCGATTTGGGACCACAAAATAAATAAGGATTGGCATTGAAATTATTTTAATTGGCAGAATGTAATAGCGATGAAGGAACAGCAGAACAAAGAACTTACCCAGCTCCCGTGAGTCTAGCACCATGTGAGTAATTCTGTGCCAAATGCACCAAAGTATCTAGCTGAGGATGTGAACATTCATAGAGATTTTTGAGACTCTGATGACTTCCATTCATGAGGCGACCGAGTTGTCTCAGGACGACGGGACTTGGATGTTCTGACTCATCTTTGCAAATTGCCCGGAAACACTCAACACGTCCCGCCTCTGCTCCACACAAAAAAACAAATATGATTATTTCACATACATTCTAATTTATACAGATATAGTCTACTTTTACGAAGCACGGCAGAAATTAATGCATGCTTTATAATATGAATTACACTTCAAATGTTTTGAAAATTCCAAGTTATCATGATCAGCTATACCTGAGTATACATGTTGAATGCGCTGCCTTAGCTTAAACGTGAGGGATGAGCTGAATGTTGACTGAATACTTGACCTTTCCTTCAAATACGTTTCGTCCACGTTCAATATTTTCATGAGCTGCGAATGGAGACATAAATACAAATTAATACCAATTTTGATGAAGCTAATTTCATAGCTGGTTCGAATTAATATGCAAACTAATTCAAGTGGATGACTTGATTGGCTCAAATGCAGACGCAGACTTTTCCATTCTTGCTGTGAGCTGGCTCGTCAAGGATAATTAACAGACCATCAGTAATTATTGAAATTTTTGATAAATTAAAACGAAAATAGTTGCGTAATATAAATATTTTATGACTGGCAGTTTTGAAATAATTGATTATTAACGAGTCTCGACGCCTGGACGCATAGGGACAGACGAAGGAATTGCTTTTAGGCAGCAATTTGTTTCCCTACAAAAACCACTACATATTTTGATTTTATTGATGGTTTTCTTTGGAGAACCAAAATGTTGTATTTACATGTTTTAGAAAAGTTTAAAATGCCTTTTTTACTTGATTCAGAAAAGTGCGAAATGTTCTATTTCGGTGTTTTTGAAAAGTGCACAATATACTATTTACATGTTCTGGGAAAAGTGAAAAAGTTTTTATTTTTAAGTTTTTAAAATGTGTAAAAAAATTTATTGTATGTTTTTAAAAAGACAAAAATATTCTTTTTTTACATATTTTTGAAATCTGGAAAATGTTCCTGGTTTGAAAATTCAGGCAGCAGGGGCTGCCTGCGCTGGCCACATTATCCGGCCCTGTCTGGACGATACCGATAATTCCCTGCTCAGATAAAACCGAATGTCAATAATACTAGAAATATCTAGTAGCTGACCTACTTACCTACCTAACTGGCCTCGGTAGGAATAGTAGGTTCATTTTCAACGGAAGGTTTAATAATAATGGATGTACTGTAGGGACAACCGAGACTGATATCTGGCAAGGATAAATTTTGCATGCAAACAAACGGCAGCTTTATCCTTGCCAGATATCAGTCTCGGTTGCCCCAACTATACCTACGTGTTAATTAAATCAAAAAAGTCCCACGGACACGAGATGGTCTACCAGTCTAACTTGAAATTGGATTTGGAATTTGGAAAGTAAAAACAAAAAAAAAGGAAAGGGTGCAAACCTCCTGGACAGTATATGGCTCCTCATGAAGTTCTTTGTCGACGAGGATGAGGAGTTCATCTAAAGTGATTTTCAACTCTAACTGTAAATCCAGCGGTCGTTTGAGTGAATCAATTTTGAGCCCTTTTCTTTTAGCGAGAACCCATGTTGCGAGACGACACTCCGTGACTCGATAGTTGTAGCTGTCATTCGCTGCTTTATTTGCTTCTGCTAAACTATTAGCCACTACAAAGACAGCTGAATGTGGTAAACTCACACTTTGGGCAGACAATTTTGGAACGAATTCAATAAATTGAGCACTTCCTAGAAAACCCAGTCATCATTATTTTAGTCATTCATAGAACTAATTTAAAAAAATGCTACTATGCTTTACTACATGTACCATCACTATGGACAGCCACCGCACATTTTACGTAAGATTTTGAGTGAGCCATTTTGTAATTGGTAGAGACTATATTTTAAGAGGTACAGGTTAGGTGAGACATTCATTATTTGAAAGGAGTAAAGCCGGATTTTTTGCATTTTGAATAAAGTTTATATATTATTATAATCGTATAATATCGTCTGTGAAGAACCAAAATGACCCATTTCTAATTTAAGCTACAATCAAAATGAGCTGTGTCATAAAAACAAAATGAGAAACATGCGTAAAATGTTAATTAGAAGTTTTTGAAAATTGTAAAATGCTCTATGTATTTGCATGTTTTTGAAAGATGTAAAATTTTCTATTTGCATGTGTTTTAAAAGTGTAAAACGTTATATTTGCATATTTTTGAAAGGTGCAAAATATTCAATTTAATGCTTCCAAGACAAATTATTTCAATATGTTTTGTAGATAGTGGATATTGTTTTTAGCTAAAAATGGAAATGGGTTACTTTGGTTCTTTACAGACGATATTAACTCTCTTTTCAAAAAGTGTCAACATTATGTCTTGCACGCTTAAAAAGCTTAAAAAAAGTGTTTTACAAGGGTAAAAAACTAATTATTTTGTACTTTGTTAAAAGTGATACTTGCAGCTTAAAAATCATGTACATATCCTAGTCAATCTTCTTAAAAAGATGAAAAACACAACAAAAATGTTTTGGATCCTCCAAAAAAAATCACCATTCAAGAAAGTAGAAACATAGAAAATGGTTCCCTTAAAAAAGTATAAATCCGGAATTTGACCAATTCTAAAATGTTCACAAATAATGATTTTTTTTTCATTTCTATTTCGTGTTCGCACAACCATGTTATTACACATACACGTAGAGTTTATATTTTTATTTAAAAGACACTCTCCCAGAGTCTCTCCAGATAATTGGGAGAATGAGAGTGTCAAGTTTTACTTTCTATCTGGGACAGGAGCAGCATATATTTCGGAGCATTTGAATGAAAGAGGGAAATGAGAACGGGATAGGTTAATGTAATGGAAATGAGAATTCGCAATTTTCCCTTTCCCTAGCCCTAGCTCAATATTCTCACATTAGATGAAGTTTCCCTAATGAAATTTACTTGTAGATTAAAAAGGCTTGAAAAGGAGGAAAGTACTTTTACATGCATATATCGGCTGTGAAGAACCAAAATGACCCATATCCATTTTTAGCTAAAAACAATATCAGCTGTCTACAAAAATATTCAAATATGTCTTGAGAGCATTTAAATACAACATTTTAAACTTTTTGAAAACATAGAATTAGATTATTCTGCACCTTTTTGAAAACATCGAATTATAACATTTTGCACCTTTCCGAAAGCATGGAATTAGAACATTTTGCACGTTTTCAAAAACATGTAAATAGAAAATTTTACACTTTTTCAAAAACACGTAATTAACATTTGACTCATGTTTCTCAATTTGTTTTTATGACATAGCTCATTTTGATTGTAGGTTAAATTGGATATGGGTCATTTTGGTCCTTCACAGACGATATGTAATAATATAAAGGTTTTATAAGGTACCTAGGTAGGTAATACATACATGAAGTTCATCGTACGAGGGCATGAAAGCGCAAGCGGTGCTAAATTCCTACCTCAATCAAATAATGTTACGTCTGCATTCTGCACTGGTACTGGTATTAGTATTATGTATATAAAGTACAAGTTAAAAGTACGCGAGTACTGATAAAAAAAGTATGAATTCCTCCGGGTGTATGTAAAGTATGCACTGCACACAGTCGTAATAATAATAATAGTATAAACGAAGGAAAACGGAAAATGAATAAAGAAAGTCACCGGAAGTTGCGAGGAGAGCAATGGCTTGATCCATCCCACCACCCTGCGTCCCAATGTACCTCTCGCTACGAGCACTCAAGTCAGCAATTTCCCTTCTCGAACGCTTTATCTACACAAATACAATATTCAAAGAAGGTTGTTAGCAATCAAATTTAAATTTGAAACAAGATTCATGATAGATGATATATGCAAGTAGGTATTACGTAAAGGCACTCATAAGTACCGTTTCCATTTTTTGTTAAAAGCGAGAAATGAGTTTATCTAATTTTGTTTCATAAAATCAAAACAAGATATTTCTGCTGTTAACAGCCTCAAAAACAACACTATTTTACTAGAACAAAGCTGAATTTTTCAAAACGAACGACATATCATCTGTGAAGAACCAAAATGATCAATATCCAATCTAACCTAGAATCAAAATGAGTTATGTCATAAAAAAATTAGAAACATGCGTAACATGTTAATTAAGAGTTTTTAAAAAGGTGTAAAATGCTCTATTTAAATATTTTGGAAAAGTGTAAAATGTTTTATTTATGTACATGTTTTGGAAAACTGTAAAATGATCTATTTTCATGTTTTGGAAAAGTGTAAAATGTTCTATTTTCATGTTTTGGAAAAAGGTAAAATGTTCTATTTACCTACATGTTTTTTGACAAGTGTAAAATGTTCTATTTTCACGTTTTGAAAACCTGTAAAAATGTTTTATTTAAACGATTTCAATACATACATGTTTCAATATTTTTGTAGATAGTTGATATTGTTTTTAGCTACAAATGGATATGGGTCATTTTGGTTCTTCACAGACGATATTGTATCGCTACTGAAGTAGAAAAATTAGCAATCTCCAATAATTCTCACTAAAATAGCAAAATCGTTCTTCTCGAAATCACGCTAAAAGCAAATTTCCTCATCTCTATTTTTTTATCGCAATAGTATGGCAATTTTGTTTCTTCAGTAGAGATATTATTCTTTTTTGACTTCACAAAATATGAAGCAATAGTATCTATACATTCAATTTTAACTCCCCGCCAATGATTTATACAATTTTCGGTAGTCTTTTCAAGCAGATACAGTATAGATACCTACGTAGGTGTTTTAGTTTCTTATGAGAAGGTTGCATCAGCTATAATATAACTCATTCATTCGATGGATGTGTGTACATGATAAAACTCTATACTCTAAATCTGTACAGGGAGTAGCACTGGAACTGGAAATACACCGACTCTGCTTCCCTCTTACTTCCAATTTCAATTAGTTGACTAATTACATCATATAATAAAAGATAAAAGATAAAATAAAAGACAGATAGAGAGAGTTTGAGGGCCAGGACAGGAAACCCGAGAAAATAGGAAACGAGTCCCATAAAGATAAAGGAATAACACATAAAAAAGGAAATTTCAGTTTCAATTTAGAAAATACATCATTTGAAATTTGAAATGAAAATATAGAGTTTTTGCCATTATTTATTAAGTGTGTGTATCTCCTCAATTTCCATTTATCGGTATCTTCCTTTTCCAGCTCCCTCCCAAGATTCCATCCCATTTCCTCTCTCTCAATCAGTTTTCCAAGTCCTTCAATCAAATTTCTTTTAAACGAGATCAACTCTGTAATCTCTTCGGATTCGGATAGAACTCTTCAAATAAACCTAAAGTTGTGGCTGTCAGTGTTGACGTTGAGTTTGACATGGCAAACCTACCTACCTACCTATGTAAGTATTACTGGTACCGGTACCGGTACCCCACCTTCCTTATCAAGAAGAAGCATACCCTATATGCTTTCATCTCAGCCCATACTCTCACTGACTTGCCCCTACTTTAACCTGTTTGTTTTGTCATTTTATAGACTCCCCACTTAAAACATCAAAGGAGAAGAGCGTCGAGGAGAAGTGTATTCCAGTTCCAGTTCGGTTCGGAAAAAGTAATTCAAAATTCATAATCATAATAATACTCTCACATAGACTATGACTATAAAGCCGTCGTCAAAGCGGAAGCTTGAGCCAAATCAAAGACGTAACAAGTAAAAGGAAACCACCGCCAGGCCAATGCCGCCAAAGTCCAAAGGATAAAGTATCCCAGAAACACATGGCTCAAATTCTAATTTCATATATATGTCATATGAGTGGAGACCACCAGTACCAGTACTAGAACCAGTACTACCTGTATGTTATTATATTATTATCCTCTACAAAATATTTCTTAAATCTTAGGAAACAGAAATATAGGAAAATAGGAAAGCCACTCTAATTAAAGTCATTCCATGTGTCTCCAGCCTATACACACTTCCACATTCCGAGATCCCTACTGTAGAGACTGGTCTAGAACACTTTGAATTAGAATACCGTATTTCCTGTTATAGTACACGGGTCTGTAATTGTACACGGGCCTGTTATAGTACACGGGTCTGAGAGCTATGAGTTTGAATAGAACACGGGTCTATTTAACACACTATTATATGGCAGTACATGGGTCTGTATAATTACACGGGCCTGTTATAGTACACGGGTCTGAGAGTTCGGAATTTGAATAGTACACCCCGTGTACTATTACAGGAAATACGGTATTAATTTCTCGGCTTTTGAGTATCCGGAAACAAGTTGACTGACGCTCATGTCGAGATCATATCATCGTCAGGTTTCTGAGACTATTAATAACATTGTGAGGTGGTTGCTTACATTCCGTAGTTTTACTATACCTAAATATAAGCTTCACCTCTGTTTTAACTTTATAATTAGATAGTTTGCGCAGTTCGACGTAAAATACTTCCACGCTATACGTAAAACGCAAAATTTAATTTTTACGTTATTCAAAAATTACGGACAAAATAACGTTGCACAGTTTGCGCACTTCAATAATATAACGCAAAAAAAATTACACGTTATATTCAGTAATTTTCAAAAATAGATTATAAGCTTGTTTTTCTTCTCGTTTTTATCGAAAGCACCACATATACTAAAAAAATGATATGTATTTACATCGATTATTTCATTTAGTAAACTATTTCCGCCATGACGTTACAAATTTCCAGTTGATAACATCTGACAATTACGAATAAAAATGTTAGATTTAAAAAATTGTTTTTTGAAAATAATTTTAATTATATCGAAATAAGGTGTAAGTTGGCGTGGGATGTGTATCTGGGACGTTGGTTCACCACACATGTCGTATACGATCAACTTTCACATAAAAGTCATTCGCCCCTAGTGAGGATTGAACCCGCGACCTTGATGGACAGGCATGTACAGAATCCTTGGATATTTCGCTTCGCTAACCACTGGGCCATCAGGGCTATCAGTAAATCCGCGTAAATTCAAATTTTTACGCTAACGTGATATTTTGATTACGCTATACGTAAACGCTACCGTAAAATATAGCGTTACGTAATTTCAAATGTTTACGTAAAACTTGAGTTTTGCGTAAAATGGGAGGAGCTTACGTAAAAATAATTTTTACGTATAGCGTATAGCGTTTTACGTGAACTGCGCAAACTATCTATTATTATGTTGTAATAATACTTGTACGTTGCATACGACGGTGCATACCTACTTAAGAGTTCCTACCGTATACTTAGAAGAAATTGCACTTGAAAATAATTGAAATATCGTGAAGAACCAAAATGACCCATTTCCAATTTAAGCTACTATCAAAATGAGCTATGTCATTAAAACAAAATGAGAAACACGCGTAAAATGTTCATTACGAGTTTTTGAAAAACGTAAAATTTTCTATTTACATGTTTTTCAACAATGTAAAATGTCCTATTTTTACATGTTTGTGAAAAGGTACATAATGTCCTCATTCCATGTTTTCGAAAAGGTGCAAAATGTTTTAATTTCATGTGTTTGAAAAGTGCAAAATGTTGTATTTAAATGCTCTCAAGACATATTTGAATATTTTTGTAGATAGTGGATATTTTTTTTAGCTAAAAATGGAAATGGGTCATTTTGGTTCTTCACAGACGATATACTACTTATCGTGAGCAGACTAGTTATATTAGGGGAATAGCTAGTAGTAACTACCTTCATAAATGGTTTATTAGTAAATTCTAAAATGCAATTGTGCCTTATTCAGTCAGAGTGCAGTTGATACTGGAAATTATTCGACTCTACACACACTAGTTATAGTGTAACACACTTAAAGTAAAAATACCACAAAACCATGGAAATATATAATTCTACAATATAACTAGAAAAGAGCTCTCACTACTTAACAAAATGAAAAATTCGAATTTGAAATCAGATACAGAACCACTCTTGAATTTAACTAGCAACTTTAGAGGTATGAAGGTAAAGCTCCCCATCTCTAGTTAGTTAGTTAGCGGTGGATTCTTCTGTGAATTGTGAGGAGAAGTGTTTAAAGTTCCATTATGCTGTATAGTTTATGAGGGTGATAAATTTAAAGTAAAATAAAAAACGAAGAAAAGAAAAGCGAGACAGAGAAATCCCCCGTACATTGTTTGCAGACAGAGTGGCAAGAGTAGCAGCCACGACCAGAGCACTAGAACTTGACAATCCAGCCCGGGCTGGAACACGACCATCCACACAAATCTCTAAAGACCGACTCGTCCACGTCTCCAGCTCGGATTTCAATTCTTCCGTCACACCCATGAGACCACAGAAGAAGTAGAGGTACCAGTCCGGAGACTTCCCTTCCACCCGACCACTCAGGATTTTCCTGGAGAGAAGAGATGACAAACCACATACATAAAGCATCTCATAATAATGACCATAATATGTAGTATAATGTATATTTCATAAATACAAAATCGAATAATACATTTTCCCTTTTGGCATCGGAATAATTCAAAGTCCCCATAATATTATAACATCAACATCAGGCACACATTTTTATCTCTTAATTACATTGTATTCCTCTCTCAAGGTACGGAAGGCCGAACACACCAACTAAAATATTACGAAATTCCTATAATTCTACACATCAATATAAATAAGTGTTGAATGTGCCTCGGCTCATATCTAACTTAATTACAGATATAAGTTATTGGTCTCACACAGCCTCCAGCGCAATTTCCACTAACTAAGTTCTAACTTATACGATTCGGACGAGGACGATTAATTATTTACTTTCTAACTAATACCTATCTAGACTTTTCACTTCACAGATTTACATATTTAATTACATTTGACATTTAGACTAAAAATGAAACTTACCCCACATCTGCCAAGGGGCACGTAAAATCAGGATAATCAGGATCTACGTTCGTGATACGGATGAAGGGTTCCGTATTTTGATTCTCATCAGCAGGAACAGTCCGACCTGCCACGAGCACATCGTGCTCAATCGCCATCGGAAGCACTGCATAGCCACAGTAGTCAATGTGTTCCCCAATTAGGTTAACTCTGAATTTAAAAAAAAAACACACACGATTAGTACACTATGTTGCACTAATTAAAAAATGACTGAATCAAAAAACTAGGAAAAGCAAGAATAATAATCTGGGTAAAACTAAAAAGTAGGTGGTTATATATATTATGACTATTCCTACTGGCACTGGCAATGCACTGGTACATCAAGGAAAACGAACAAGAAACAAAACAAAGAAAAGGAAAAAGAAAATGACGTGTAAAACCGTCAAGTAAAATTCAGTAAATTTTCATAATAGTATGTACGTCAGTATGATTAAACGTATTACCTTCCCGGCACACGAAGGAAGAAGTGAGGGGATTGGTCGAAAGTAGTTTGAAAATGAGCACGAATTTTCTCGAGTCGCTCTGGTTTGATGTACTTTGTCAATTTTTCCTGTGGAACCAAGTCCGGAGCTTGACCCTTTTTATTTTGACTTGACATTTTACTTGTTTCAACCGTTGGACCCGCCGGTCTCCAATTGTAGTAAACTCTACGCACAATAAAAGGCATTTTCAGTTAATTAATTGTAATGTGTACTGATCAATTACTTATTTTATGGCACATTTAACAACTTTAGTTTGCTTTTGGACGGTCAACGTCAACAGTTACAGTTGACGGTATATGTTTTCGTAATTTTAACTTAAAACTTCGGTCATTCAGTGAACACTGAACACTAGTAAAACCTATAATCACCACTGATGACTGAGCTTCTGGTTGGAAATATAAGAGTCAAAAGTCAATTGTTGTAACAATTTGGGCTACACAGGCACAGACAGGGGTTATATTTTACGTTTTCAACAGTGATTAGAGAAAACGACAGTCAGCAGTTGGCAGTTGATAGATAAAATAGTGAACTAGTTTTATGCAGTAAATGATTTCAAATCCCGATTGTTGCCAACCACCAACCAACACTCAGAAACACAGTTAGTCGAGGAAAGATTCAGCTATTAGAGTTACATTATTATTAGTGCTTTTGGGTACTGAAAACTGCTGAGGGTCGACGTATTAAGTGTTAAGTAAGTAGCAGTGGATAAGTTGGTAAGTAACAAACCTATGTTAATTCCAATTTATTCATAATCAATAATCAGGAGTATGCTGGTACTGGTACTACTAATAATAAATAGATATACAAATGACGAATGTAGACGGTTGACGGTACGGTTGTTGACATTACTATACTCACCTTGAGCAAAAGTTAAAGACCTCAATTTTGAATATTTAAAGTTTGGAAAAATTGAAATAAAACAAAAATGTGTAGTATACTTCCTCGGTATACTTCTTATTTCGTTGTATGTTGTACGCGTTATTTTATTATTAGTCGACACTATCAACGTTAACTACTAACTAAGTACATCTTATGTTCAAACAAACTAAGCGACGATTCAAATGATTTATTTACAATATTGTCGATTGTATTCAAATTTAAGAGAACGTGAGGTTTATATTGTTTACAGTTGACATTGCACTTTGTATTCCAACTTTCAATATTGTGACTGTTTTTAATGAGTAATTTCTGATTCTGACTCACTATCTGTCAGTCAACTTGTTTGTGGTATGAATTAAAGGCAGAGTTATTAGCGCTCCGCTGCTGAGCTTAAATTTATGCTGTATTTCGAGAAAAAATCAACAATAGAACGATACACTCACTACTTAAAAGTGGTCAGCACATAGTACAAGGTTCAGGGTAGTCAATTGCTAATGCTGATTGCTGATAGCAGAATTTTAATAATTTTTATGAATGACTTTGTTTTATGTATTTTTGGAGATTTTTATTTTTGTGAGGGTAATGCAGGAATGGAGGTTGAACTTAACCAATGTATTATAGTCTAAAAGTGCAGCTTGAGCACAACTTTGCACAACACTGTTGGTGTTGATTTTGGTTGGGAGTTCAAAATAGTATAGCTCAAATACGCACTACTTAACTTTTAAGTACTTATAAATAGCTTTTATTGTCAAGATGTGAAAAGTGTATCGCCTATAACGTGATCATTACTATTATAATATAGGGTTAATGTACAAAATCTTTATAATATTTTAAGCTTTATATATATGTTACAGAAACTTGGAACGATGTCAATCTACAATGTCAACGTAGCTATTACGCTATTGCTAAATTCCTGCCATGGCTCAGACTGACTCTCTGCCAAAGTCGAAATCGAAATTACCAATTTGTTGTAGCAATAATTACAGTATTCTAAATATTGAATTAGAATTACTAATATCAACGTCAATCAGAAAATGAAATACTAAAATACCTATATACTTACGCTAAAAGTACAGTCGCGGTTAAAGATGACTTATTAATATATGAAACAAGTAATTTAAGTCCACGTCCAAGTCCAACTTCTAACACTAAGTAAGTAAAGTACTCCTATATACTCTCTCCAACTTAACTGCTGGTAAAACTTCAATTAATATAACACTAATTATTATTATTATTGCTGACTAAAGCATATTTTGTGGTTTGTGGCACGTCGCGTCACTTACTAGTTATTTTATATTATTCTGTTCTATTTCCATTTCGATGTTAGGTTTAAGTATAGATATTAATATAATATTATCTGCTAACGTATTTAATACTGTAGCAAACTTACATTCATTGATCATTCAGTCAACATTGATCGAATAAATGTGGATTGTGGAATAAAACTGCAACAACTGTCAGCCACGCAGCGTACGATTAATTTTGTTTCTGTCTTCCTTGTCAGTTCGTCACTGTATGCCCCCTCCCTCCGTTGTCCGTGGGGGAGGTGGGCGCATAGTGCAGTGAGCAGTGTACGCATATATATACTTTGCACTGTGTTGTGTTGACTACAGTGAGTTATTATATTGGTTTTGTATGAATTTATCTCTCTATCTCTTTCAGCTGTTAACGCTCTATTGAAATAGAAATTCGATGACGACACGGATTCAATATATCGATTAAAATTCTAGTTAATTCAGCTGAATTCTATCGACAGGAAAAGCCGAGTACATATTATGTCAACATTGCTTTTTAACATTCCCAGACCTAGTACCTGCTGCTGTGTTACCGTATGGCTTTTATTTTTTAAATTAATTTGAAATTTTTATAACACCCTATCAACTGCACGTTTCTATAGACTTAAGTGCTCGTAATGTAAATTGTAATAATTATTCTTTTTGCTTATATTCTTTGCCCCATAAAATGACGATAACGAAAGCTGTTCGAACAAAATTACAGACACAAATATAGGAATTTAGAATGAATACAGTACCAGTAGTACACCACTATAATTAGACACAGCTCTCAGCACCGGCGTAGAATACAGGTTAGTTTCACCTAGGTTTAGGTATGTTAATATAGATATGTATATTTTGAATCCGAATTTTCCTGTTGTTGGCTATGATTTGTGAATGGCAGTAGGTAGATTAAGTATGGTGAATATGGTATGGCTCGGTACAGATTTCGACGTCAATAATAATAATTCGTTTTCCCATATAGGTCTCGACCTCGACTTGGTCGTAGCGAGCACGGAACTAATTGTAATAAATTTGTAAGCCCCATTAAAATATAAACTAATGCTGTGGGGCTCACTCCTGGTAGCCCATGGTTGGCATTGGTTGGGAGTACTGCGACTGGTGGCAAGTGGGTTGAGAGCGCAGCTACTTACTTACTAGCTGGTGATGATAATAATTAAATAAAAGGAGGTAGATTATGATAATGATAAATTATTATGATTCATACTCAGAAATCTAGCCATCATGCACTACTCCAAACTCGCGCGGCGGACTGCATATTATGGAAATGAAAATGGGAAAATAATATTATGATTATTATGTAGATTTTATAATTGTATTAGTGCACGACATGCACGTATACATACTTACGTACCTATAGGGTCTGGCGTAGTCGTCCTGTACGCTGGAGACTCGACAGATAAAAACCAAAGACCCAAACCAATGAAGGGAAAATGGGACCTATTATATATATTGTAACCTTCTACGTAAGTAAATATGTAATTATTATTTGGATTTAAAGTTTTACGTATGTATATACTTATAAGTACAGTTGTACAATGAAAGAGTGGTTCTGTCTGTTGTCTGATAGGAATGTGTACATAATTATACCTGCGTAAATATATTTATATGAGAGATCCATGTATTTTATTTTACTATGGGTAGGACAAACAGGTTTTATAGTAGACTCTAAAAGTCGTAATCGTAATTCCAAATTCCAGTCATTTACATAAGTGCATAAGATGTGTGTACCCACTAGCTACATATATATTTTTTTTCGCATTAATAAAAACGAGGGAAGATGAAACTCGTCCACAGTGCTAAATACAGACAGTAATGTGATTGTGCTGTTGTTAGGAATATGCCTGTATTTTTATTTTTGTTGGGCTTCTATCACCTGTCCAATTAAGTAAAAACATTATAGCCTGTTCTGTTGCTGCGATTTGCCGTATTATACATATCTGTCATCTGAATGTATATACATACATACTTACTATTCTTGAAAAATCAAATGTAAACTACCAATGTTGTATGGGCTGCGGCCAAATCGACTCAATGAATAAATTATTATTATATACATACTTACTATTTAGCTATGCATATGCACGTTGATATATCAGATATATGTATGTATACATAGCTATAGGATCGTTTACTCTATTTAGCTTTTGGCATCATCACAAAGAAACCATCGAATACTTCAACAACAGCATTTTGCACAAATGCAACCGAGTGCCGAGGCTTTTGGTTCCTTCCACACGCACTCCCGACCACGACTCAAGGACGGACTATTTTAAGAGAGAAAATGCAATCATTTGATGTCATTAGGATTTTCGGATTAACTATTTATAGACAGGCAATCGAACATCGTTGTAAATGTCAACCTGCAAAATCAGTATATTTGAAATGCATCAATGTTATTACAATTACCGTTTTTGAATTTGGTGTATTTGAGTCCCACGCTTCCTGCCACGTGGTACTGTACTTCAAAATTGAAATATGTAACTACTTAGAAATAATCAAAATAATTTATAAAAAAACAGGACAAGGGAAAGTAAAAATTACGAAAAAAAAAGTATTTTTTAATGAAAACAAATATACATACATATCGTAGTTGAAGAACCAAAATGACCCATATCCATTTGTAGCTAAAAACAATATCCACTATCTACAAAAGTATTGAAACATGTCTTGAAAGCATTTAAATAGAACATTTTACACTTTTCAAAAACATGCAAATATAACATTTTGCACTTTTTTAAAACATGCAAGTAGAACATTTTAAACTCTTCAAAAACATGTACCGTATTTCCTCTGATAGTACGCCCCGCGTACTATCCAAACTCGAGCTTCGACCCCCCGCGTATAATTAGAGACCCGCGCAATAATAGAGACCCGCGCACTGCCCTTTAATAGTGTGTTAAATAGACCCGCGTACTATCCAAACTGAGGCAGCTACCCCCGCGTACTACTAGAGACCCGCGCATTATTAGAGACCCGCGTACTATTAGAGGAAATACGGTAAATAGAACATTTTACACTTTTCAAAAGCATGTAAATATAACATTTTGCACTTTTTTAAACATGCAAATAGAACATTTTAGGCTTTTCAAAAACATGTAAATAGAACATTTTACAATTTTCAAAAACTCCTAATTAACATTTGACGCATGTTTCTCATTTTGTTTTTATAACATAGCTAATTTTGGTGGTAGCTTAAATTGGATAGGGGCCATTGTAGTTCTTCACAGACGTTATGTAATGTTTTGTAAACTTGCAAAAATTATACTGATAATACAAAACGTGAATGTTTAAACATAAATTGCTCAAGGGTGGGATTCCGCATTCAGGATGTAAATATTCCTTTGGTAGTTAAACTAGTCTCAATTATAATTGTTGATGTTATATTGCAGATGCTAAGCCAAGTTGACTTTGCTTTGGTGGATGGATGATGGATTCTATTCTATTCTAGTGTCACTATGGTAGTGGTGCTCTTGTTCTTCAACTTTAATTAAAATATGAACAGATAAGCAGCCCACAGCTTACCCTACAACCTACACGAAGCGGGAAGAGTACAAACACTGTCAACCTTAAAGAAATAGATCCTCCACAAATGGCGTCATCAGAAATCCACAAGTTTTTTGCGGTTAATTTACAACAACTTTGAACTTGTCATTACATATTCAGGATGGAAACATTGGGATGACTTCATCTATGCACCACCCCTCAACTTAAATTGGCTATAATCCTAAAGCACATTGCCGGTGCCGGTATACTACATACTTAAGTAGGTACTTATCTACATTAAAGTAAAAATTATTATAATTATTATTATAGCATGTGCTTCTTCGTCTTACTGTGCTGTTTCAAAGGCTGGAAAAGCTACTGAATTGAGTGTGTTGTGTGGGAGTGTAGTATACCCATTTGCCATTTTTATGATTATGAAAATACACATGTGGCGTGCCACATGATGATGGTGGTGTATACACGACGTTATAGTTTATTACTTTCATTTTTTTTTGTTATGTCAAAAAATGGTTGTAATCATTATTTTTATCTGTAGAGAACGCTCAAGTTGTCGAGTTGACTGACTGATATTATTCTATTATTATTATTACCTCCACACACAGATAAAAGTATAGCCACTTCAAATCTCAAGTGGAGTAGTAGAACAACCGATAGGAAAGGAAGAGCATTCGAGTCGAGAAATATGAAGAGGATTTTGAATCGACTTTCATTCTCGACCCCAGTCTGTAGTCTGTATAGCCTGTCTGTACCGCCATATCACAAGTATCAGAATCTACCCTCATACATAACGTATAACGTGTTGCATCTTTTGTCCAAGTCGAACACAAAGGAAACGTGGGAATTTCTCTCCCGTACAACTTGACACATGTAATTTATTCCATTCCTAACGATAAGGATATCTCTGGGGCTCTCTGGGGCCTATGGTAGTGCCCAAGTGTATGCTCGTTTTTTTATGCGCTATAATGGTACCTTTTTTAAAGGACAAATCAAAGCTTTCTGTTTATAAATTTCTAATACTGCTAGAAATTTTTTAAAGGTTCAAAATCAATTATCTGCACTTATTATGAACATAAAAAATGTGCAAAATGTTCTGTTGGCAAAATAAAAACTATTCAAAACTCCCCATTTTTAAAACTACAAAATGTACAATACGTAGCCTTATTTTGCAATGTTAAAAAATGCGGAAAATCGCCTATTCCAAACTTTTGAAAGATTTGCCTGAGTGACGAGAGCAACTATAAACCTGAGTAAACAGTAAGATAAGGAAAGTGACATTGACTGAATATGAAAATCTGACCTGAAAATGGACCAGACTGGAAACGTGAGAGATGCGGTCTAAGGGTGCTTTGACTGGAGGGGTACACGACATGATAGTGGGTAACTAACTATATATGTGACCAACTCAAATACAAATAATGGTGTCACTCTGTCTGTGTCTCCATTCCAAGTGTCGGTTTTTCCATTTAGATTTGGCCAGAGTCCCAAGTTGCAACTGCCAGTCTCGAGTCCGTTAAGGTCTGACTTATACGGCATGACGAGATAAATGACAGGAAAGAGTAGGGCCGTATTCTCTGCACATTTTTCCCTCAGCACCGGTACCGGCGCCGGTCGATCTATAGAGAGACCAGCAGCACCGCAGTTTTCCTTTCCTTGTGTATTACTTGTTACTTCCACATCCAGTTTTTTCGCGAGCACTTAAAGAATTATTATTTGTTTTTTTTTCTCCTTTGCCTACAGGGATTTAGAGAGGAAACCGACAAAACAAAGTGCGAAGTCATTCCGCCGTCCCTCACATCGCATCCTGTATCTATACTGCAACTGCAACTCCGAGAGTCGAGACCGAGACTACTGGGGACTGCGGGTTTACTCTGAATTCCGGCTTTTTGAACTAATATGCTTCATGCCCACATCCAGAGTCATTCATCATCTACATGCTTGTAATGCTAGAGATTACTTGTACTTCCATGTACAATACAGTGAAATCTTGGATTTGGACTCACGGAACAAATTATTGTACTTCATGATGCAGCAAAAAAAAGAGAAAGAACTATCAAATTATCAAAAGTACGTTTACGTTTTCGGTTTTATACATGTGGGAACTGAACAATTTAGAAAATGGGATTTATAGAAAATGCCCAGTATTTTTTCGGATTCAAAATCGGAATTCAATAATATACATAACGATTCCACTATTCAACTGTAAAATAATGTTATTACCATGTAATTTTTATTTGAAAAAGCTTCAAAAAAGAGGTGGGGTTTTAAATTAGTCCGTCTCACGATTAGTGCTTAACACTCCTGAATTTTTCATAAAAATTGTGATTAGTAAAATTGTTGTGTTTCTCAAAGTTTTCAGTTTTTTATGAATGAAGTGCGTGCTTAGCAAAGTGGCTTTTTAAAATTAAAATAAGCATATTAACGCTTTTCGAATTCGAAAATAAAATGAAGAATATTATAGCAATGTAGCATAGGTATATCATATAATTTCAGAAAATATATCATCAGAATATTTTGAACCTTCAAAAAATATTGTTCAGAGAGAAAAACTTTATTAAGTCACTGTTGCACAATTGCAATAGCCATACAGCTCAGTATACAATACAATACTTTCTTAACTATAATTAAAACATTTTACGAAAAACAAGAATGCATTTTAAGTATATAAATGATGATTATAAATCCTAATTGATCCTCTGAGAGCAAACATTAAAATATCGTCCACAACTGTCGAAGGAATACGAAAAGAACTAGCCCATGCTTTGAAAGAACTTGATAAAGATCCTCGTGCTCCTATATAAAGACCAATCACTTCGACTCTACGTAAATCCCATTTCTCCATGAAGTACTTTGTACAAGGCTCGTAAATTTCTTTTTTCTCCTTGTCTACAGCAACTGCTTGCTCCTTACTATCCCCATATTCAAATCTTACTGTAGGATCCAAAATATATCCCTCTTTAGATGAAGGACAGTATGCAATAATATCCACTCTCCTAGTTGATCCATTTTCATATTTTTGACACAATATTGTCGTTACCAAAATGACCCATATCAAATTTAAGCTGCAATCAAAATGAGCTATGTCATTAAAACAAAATGAGAAGCATGCGTCAAATGTTAATTACGAGTTTTTGAAAAAAGTAAAAGGTTCTATTTACCTGTTTTTGAAAAGGTGCAAAATGTTCTAATTCCATGTTTTTGAAAAGGTGTAAAATGTTCTATTTACGTGTTTTTGAAAAGGTGAAAAATGTTCTATTTAAATGCTCTCAAGACATATTTAAATATTTTTGTAGATAAAGGGATATTATTTTTAGCTACAAATGGATATAGGTCATTTTGGTTCTTCACAGACTATATGTTATCTTTAAGACAAATTATTTTTTTGTACTTTTGAAAAATGTATAATTATGAACGATAATAATTTTGCAGTTACCTCCTAAAATCGAAATAATTTTTGGATATTTTGGGCAATGCAAAACCGTGTAAAGTGTCAAGTGTCCTAGGTTTTTACAGCTCGAAAATATTTAATTCATACCTACTAACACTAACCCATCCATTCGTGTAGCCTTTTAAGAACTTGGAACTATCTTTCCTTTTTCAAAAAACCTCCGTACGCCTACATGCTTGCCTTGGAACTTTAGTAGTGATAGCTCATTTAGAGCGAATTTAATAATATACCCGCGAAGCAAAACCAAAATATATCAAGAATGTATATAGGGAAGTTAAAATTTATTAAGTAGGGTCACACACAGAGAGAACAGAGAATAATTCTCATTCAGTCCTCTATTCCTACTGACATTCAAGTCATGCCATTTATTATTGTAATTATAAATTCTCTATTACAAAGCAAAAAATGAACACATTGAGGTAGCCCTTTTTATTAGAGTATAATAATTTCCCTGTCTCTCCTTTCCTTTCAGGCTCGTTAATTGTGTGGACTCTGCGTGGGCTTCCCTTTTGAATTGTGAACCATTCAACATTCAACTCAATTCAATTTACTCTACACTAGGAATTCGTGTAAAGGAGGTATGGCGTGAGTTCCTTACTCAGATCTTTCTATATGTCTACTTTCTACTTTCTACATATTACTACAACAACAGGCCTGGGCTGACTAGTGAGTTGATTGCTTGTGTGCACATTTAGGGGACATCCATACTCAATGTCAAGTTTGAAACACCTTCCTCATCTCACCACTACCACTCCGCCATCTTTTCCAAAAGTTACAACATTTGAAAATTTTGAAGAACACGTCATTTTTGGATGACCCCTATGAAAAAAGGTACACAGTTTCCTTATTATGTAGTACTTATTTAAGATTTAAGAGTTCGTGTTTTAATGTAAGTACAAATATCCACGTTTTTCCCTCCTCCGTCCCGCTGGATCTCGCGTGTATGTATTTAGTATTGTATATGTCTACTGCTTGACTGTCTCTCACTTTTCAGACTTTTCTGTCCCTGTTTTCATCCACTTCTGACTCTTCTTGTTCTATATCGGACCAATCCAAACTGACACTTCCTATCTTATTTTAACTCTTTTTCCAGCCCACCGGGAACTCGGGAACCGAGGCTCACAATAAATGTAAAAAGAAAAGTTGATGATGAGCTTAATGCATTAGTTATGTTCTCCCCCCTCCCCTCTCCCTTCTGCCTGTCTCTCAGTCAGATCATGGGGTTGTAAATAAAGAGCGGTCATTCCACCATAACGTCATCAACATCAGCCGTAGTATTATGCAGGGTAAGTTTTTATTTTCCGTACACGGATTTACCACACCATACCACAACTAGATACAATGTCATACTTTATTAATGATACAGGTGTGTAGTGTAGGAGTGTGTCTATGGGGCTAAGGGAAGACGGGAATGCTCCTGAGTTGAAAACGTCATTTATGCTCAACCCCACACACCTACACACACAAACTCCTAATGTAATTAGGTAGATAGGTGATATACCCATGCTATATCTACGTAGGTCGGGGGTGCTACATAGATTAACTCGAGACTCCCAGCAGGATCTCTGTCCTTCTCCGAAATACTTTCCGCTGAACATGGTCGTAATTTCTAGATGCAGTTTGGATAAGTACATATGTAGGTATGTATTATAAGACGTAGGTAGTGGTTCCTAATTTCCTATAACACTTTTTGTGTGGTGCATCTCTACCTGAGTGGGAGTGGATGGAACTACCTACTACTACATAGCTTACAGGAAACTCCAAAAAATGTGGATATAGTTATATACAGATATCCAGGGTAGACTGGTAGACTGGTAGGCGAGGAAAAATGAGACATGATGAGGAATGGTTGTGGTTGATATGTAGTTGAGAGGGATACAGAAGAGGTTTTTGATTGAAGATAATGAATAGTGTCGTAATTAAGCATCTTTTTCATGTGATTTATACAGATTTCTAATTGACTTTTTTTTGATGAACTATTTTCTTCCAGAATGCAAATGCTATACACACACGGATGGAAAAGGTGGAAGCTGGAGGAAATTTTTTTCAACTACGGTACATACCTACCTATTTGTTTTCTTTATACTTTATGATGATCATATTCATCATCATTCATCTCCTGATCAGCTACTCCTTTTTGAGATTCTCAAAACTATTTTTTTACTTTTCAATCTCTGTATAGCCCATATAACCTTGTCCGAAATTTCGAATCCGAACCAGCCATAATTTCCTGTCCTACTCATCAGGAGATAACTCAGGCAAGCCTCAAGATGTGTGAGTGAATTTGAACTCTTAAATCCATCCTGCTCCGGTGCCGGTTCGAAAACGTTCCCACTTCGACTTAAAAGTTTTACTAACGGTCTCAACCGGAACTGGAGGTGAACTTGAATAAAGCTTCTCATTACTGCTATATAGATAGCTACTCAAAATATGAAGGGGGAGTTGTTCAAAAGTTCAAACAGAGTCAAGGCCCTATCTTATACAGTCTAGTGAAATTCTTGGGATAACTATTCACGACATGAAGACATTATTTTGTGTACGAATGAAGCTAGGTCTGGGTCCGGAATTTGAAGTCGAAATATATACTAGTGACCCCATCACCCAATTACCCAAGAATGCCATGTCCGTATCACGTTTTAATTTTGAGCTTTGTAATTTATTTTTTTTATTTTTAAGCTGCTTTATAGATAGATATGAGTGAAGAACCAATATGATCCATATCCAATTTAAGCTACAATCAAAAGGAGCCATGTTATCAAAACAAAATTAAAAACATGCGTCAAATGTTAATTACGAGTTTTTGAAAAACTTAAAATGTTCTATTTTCATGTTTTTCAACAATGTGAAATGTCAAATTTACATGTTTTTAAAAAGTTGAAAAATGTTTTAATTCCGTGTTTTTGAAAAGGTGCAAAATATTTTAATTCTCTGTTTTTGAAAAGAAGCAAAATGTTTTAATTGCATGTTTTTGAAAAGTGTAAAATGTTGTATTTACATATTTTTGAAAAGTGCAAAATGTTCAATTTAAACGCTCTAATTAAGACATTTAAATATTTTTGTAGTTAGTTGGCATTGTTTTTAGCTAAAAATGGATATAGGTAATTTTGGTTCTTCATCGACGATATGCCACATTCCATTTCCATCCAATTACATTTTCCATGAATTACACTCAGGACAATAGAGTACATAGTTTGAGAGAAAAATGATTCAGAGTGTGAAATTATTATGGCAATTTATATTGGTGTCGGTGTTCGTATTATGCAAAAAGGAAGAAACAATTAATTTATCATTTTCTGGAAATATCTTCTTAACTTTGTTTGTAGTTGCTGCATAATATATCAGTAATAGTAACAGTAATAGGGCCTCTCTAGTGCAAACATGAAAAGGGTAGTTACATAAGTGGTATGTGCTTAGGGTAAGGTAAAAAAAGTGGATGGATGGATGGAAATAGAAAAGGAGGAAGTAATTGGCGTGGGAAGATGTGGAGGGAGAGCCGAGTCGCTCGCATTAAATAACAAAAGAAAGTCAATATTTACATTATACCACTTTACTTTATTTTGTCACCCAAATCCAAATCCGCTTTTCAAGCGAAACACACAAACTCCCACGTCCCACAAGATGTACTTATTCCCCATTAAGGTGAAAAGAATCAAATAATGTGAAAGTCTCCTAAATTCTAATAAATCTTTTTCCTTTTTTCATTTTTCTCTCCACTCTCCCTCCCAGAAGTCAGGCAGTAGTACGTGTAGCAAGAGTACAAATAATATCAAGTTGTAATTCGCAGTAACAATTTAAGTGATGAATGACTCTGAGTTTAGTGAATATTACTTTTTTATTTTAATCGGCGTCGTCATGCGAACATGATATAATGCTATTTTTGAAATTTTTGAAACAAGTTGAGGACTGACAAATGAGTCAAATGAGATTTCGAATGAAGTTTGAAAACAACCATAGAAATATGATTTTGATGGTTTCCAAGATGCAATATAAACGACTTACACTGTTTTAAACTTGCAAAATATGAGATTTACACCTTTTTGAAAGTCTAAAATTCCTTGATTACTCTTTTTTTTTGAAGCTGAAAAAATTGCGATTTACACCTTTTTGGAAGTCCAAAATTCCCTAATTACTCGTTTTTGAAGCTGCAAAATATGCTATTTACATTTTTTTGAAAGTCCAAAATCCCGCTATTTATATAAAATCTTTGAAGCCTTTCTGAAAATAAAAAAAGCAGGACTAAAATGTAATTAAAGAAACTGCCATTGAGTGGGAGTTATTGCTGGAAGAAATTACATGAAACTTATGCAAGTCATGTATTTGTATTTCCTTAATTAAACGTTGTTTGAGCGTTTAGCGTAATTAGCTCTCTTAATTAGTTTATTGGAGATCACATAAGTTGATGTTCAGTTCGCAATCACATAAGTTATGTGATTGCGAGAAATATGCGGAAATGAGGAGGAAGGGCGTAATAAACGGAGTCTCTAAATTTCAGATGTAGTACACATTATGCATACATAAGGGGAAGTGATTGAAAATGGAAAACTGCTACTTTCCCCTCGAACAATGTATCTATATGATATATGGAAATGAAGAGTGCTGGGCACTAGGGATCGATCGTCCGTCGGTGTGCTGGCTGAGGGTGTGAGGTTTGTTGAGGAGGATGTTGTAGGCTGTGAGATGTCTCAAAGGACCACACAGAGATCAACACTTCCGTGTCAATTTGACTCTGGAGAGGTAATTTGCTTCCAGGTTCAACTCAAATAAAATCCAAAATCTTCTATCTCCAGCTCTAAACCAACAACCAACCCAGTGACGTACCCCTTACAAAATTTTAGCAAGCCCATCGTCTGTGAAGAACCAAAATGACCCATATCCATTTGTAGCTAAAAACAAATATCAACTATCTACAAAAATATTCAAATATGTCTTGAGAGCATTTAAATACAATATTTTACACTTTAAAAAACATGTAAATAAATCAATTTACACTTAAAAACATGTAAATAAAACAATTTACACTAAAAAACATGTAAATAGAACATTTTACACTTTGAAAAAACATGTAAATAGAACATTTTAAACTTTGAAAAAACATGTAAACGGAACATTTTACACTTTTCAAAAACATGTAAACGGAACATTTTACACTTTTCAAAAACATGTAAATAGAACATTTCACACTTACTTTTCAAAAACTCCTAATTAACATTTGACGCATGTTTTTCATTTTGTTTTTATGACATAGCTTATTTTGATTGTAGCTTAAATTAGATATGGGTCATTTTTGTCATTTTTTCACAGACGATATTTAGCAAATCACGTAGGTTATGGTTAAAGCCAAGTAGCCAAGGCCAATGCAATATAGGTACCCCATATAGTTGATTCAAAATCTGCCGAATGCTAGTGTTACACCTTTGAAAATAGTACTACTTAACATTAAAAGTATTAGGATAATTCGTAATTTTAAAATACGGCACACAGCTAAAAATAAAACTTTTGTTTCAAATATGACCAGGGGAATTTTGAAAATTTTAATAATCAATAAACAAGTCACATTTTGTCATTCTATATTTTAGGCAAAGCGGATTTTAGCGGATCAGAGCAGAACCATCAATAATGTTTCGAAGTTTTGGAGTTTCCTCTTTTGTGTGTATGCCTAATTGTGTACTCTGGGTGATCGTGGTCTGTGTGCTTATAAGCGTGTGCGATTTCCAAATCAAATCCCAAGAGTTTGTTCAATGTTCGCTCAGCCATAAAAGAAGGAAGGAAGGAAGAAAACTTTGTGGAAATCCAAAATCCAAGTTGATCCCTGAGCTGAGCTGATCGACGAGGAAGGAAAAGGAAGCGGAAGGAAAGTTGTTTGTGACAGAGACTTAATTTTGGGAAGACAGGACGACAGTGAGTGGAAACTCTTGAGGATTAAGTCCCTGTTATATCTCACTCCGAGGATGTCATCTGAATCTTGACTCAAGGACAAAGCATTCAAAAATACATAACAACAAAATCCTTGGAGTTTTGGAGCCATCAGCGGAGGACGGAGAATGATGAATAATTAAGTCAAAGTAAGTAGTAAGTCCTGTTCATGTTTCTGGCTTGAGGTATAGAGGTAGGTAGGTAGGTCCATAATAATATGTACCAATTTTCATGTGGGTTACAAACATTGATTGAAACATTGTCATTGTTTACTCGCCCAGATTGATGCCCATAATCAATTTAGTTGTAGATCATCGAAACCGAAATGGCTCTTTGCCTAGGGATTGTCCACCAATGACGTTATTTATAGGGTCAGTAATGGGTCTACTTGGATACTGGTGACACCCCATTTTAAAGATAGCCACATTTACGTAATGGTTAAGCTCATTATTACAGGTGGGTCATAGAGTCCTAAACATATGGGGATTTTTCGATTTTTTGTGGGTGAAAAAAATTCAATCTGCATTACTTTAATTTTATTTGTAGGATTGTTATCTCTTTTTTAAAAATATTTATAATTGGAAAGCTTGAAAACTAAATCTCGCCAAATGTATAATCTCCCATTATTTTCATTACATTCATTAGGCATTGTATATGGCTGTATTTTAAACGAAAAAGTATCGTAATTACATTATTTTTCGAAATTTCAACATACTGTAATAATACAAGTTTTTCAATTGTGCTCAATAATCAATTTTGGTAATTTTATTGTGCAAAATATTCAATTTACATGTTTTTGAAAAAGCTCAAAATGTTTTTTTTCTTGTTTTTAAAAAGGTTCAATATCGTTACTGAAGAAGAAGCAGAGTTGCCGATCTCCAATTCTCACTAACAGCAAAATTGCCGTTCTCCATTCATTAGTAACGTTACTAATACGTTACTACTATTAAATGGAGAACGGCAACTTTGCTTTTAGCGCGCATCGGAGAATGGCAATTTTGCTATTAGTGAGAATTGGAGATCGGCAACTTTGCTTCTTCAGTAACGATATGTATTCTTATTTTATGCTTTTGAAAATTCTTAAATTTTCACATTTCGTGTTTTTTAAGGGGAAGGTTCAAACTGTTCTAATAACATGTTTTTAAAAAGGTTCAAACTGTTCTAATTACATGTTTTTGAAAAGGTTCAAACTGTTCTAATTACAGTTTTTTTCATAACGTCCAAACTGTTCTAATTAAATGTTTTTGACAAAGTTCAAACTGTTCTTATTTAATGTTTTAAAAAGGTTCAAATTTTTCTAATTGATTATTTTTGAAAATTCTAAGTGTTTTAGGTACCTGTTTTTTGAAAGAATTTATAACTTTTTCATTGTTAATGGGGTTTTCCATAACAAAAGCAGAAATGGGAGGCATTTTTACAGCATTATAAAATTTGTTTGGTTCTACTGGGCTCTAATGATATGTATGTGCCAAATATGCAAAGGATATTGATGAAGAATTGAAAAAGTATGAAAAAGCATTAAATTTCAAAGGCAATGAAGTAGCCAAAAAGAAGATGACCAAAAAAATGCTTTCAAAGCTTTGTGAAAAAAAATTCGAAACCTGGAGTCAAATCAGGTTATGTGATGCAGAAGTGTGCCGATTGAGCCGATTCGAAGACAATCCAACGTGAAATAAAGTGTTGATGAATAAAATAGGCTTTACTACTTCTGAATGGGCCACCACTTTGAAAACGAATGCTAATATTTCTATGTATAGTGTACGAGTAATTCCAGGAAGGAGCCTAGACGGACGGAACCCAGTGCAGGCATTGCGGTCCTGAGAAAGAAAGTCTTGGTCATGTCTTAGGTTCATGTATCCAAGGAGAACTCATACGCAACAATTAACATCACAAATCTAAAAATTGTTTACCAATTTGTTTAGGCTAATTAAGAAACTGATGGTTTGTGCACTGAGCTGTATGGCTATTTGCAATTGTGGAACAGTCACTTCATGAAGTTCTTCTCTCTATATTTTTTTGTAGTTCATTTCTCTCAAAAACAATATCGATATCGATTTCATATTAATTTAAATCTACAAGATTAATAGCAGCCACAAAATTGAGAATACTCCATTTTTAGCACTTCACGTTCAACAAAATTCAAGAAATAACTCATAACCTTATGGTTTTCTATTCCAGGAGCTTCCTATACGCAACTTATTTTATTTACAATCACACTCACGTTAAGCTACAGACGTACCCCCCACCCCACCTCATGTTGTTGTTCTAATAATTATTTTCTCCAACTTTTTTGATTATCCTTTTCCTTTAGTCGTAACAGTAACCGAACGTTGTTAGTGTAAATAAAAAAGTCTAAATAAACTAGTTTCTCTCTGTCGTTTTCTATCTCTCAAACGAAAGCAAAGCTACGGACGGAAAATAAAGAAAGTATCATCATCTCAAGTTTCTTGCTTGATTGAGGCGAGTGAGTGGGGGGAACCTGATGAGTGAAAGGAAATGTAAACGAGAAGAAGGAAAAAGTAGTCAAGTTAATCACGTTATTTTGTTTTTATTTTATTAGTTTGTGTCAGACTTGTAAGTTGAGCTCGGAATCCAAACAGGACAAGAAAGTAAAGAAAAACAGATGAAAAAAAAAGAGCAACAAGTTGTCAGCAGTAGTATAGACTGTGCGAACGACAACAACTGCTCCTACTGCTTCTTTCACATTCTCTCTCTCTCTCTTCCCATTTCCCATCATCCGTTTCTCCCTAATTCTAATTATACTTGTGTTTACTACGCACTTGAAGCCCACCACCGCTCCGTTTTAAAAACGACAGCTCCCCCCGCTAGTTATGGATCGTCTATAAATGATGTCACACAAATTATCACTCTGTTAGGACCAACCCCCCCTCCCCCCCCCATGGAATCTTTTTAAAATTGCGCGTAAACGGATATCTTTAACATGGCATGTCATCAACACCTGACTAGACCCACTCATTGTACCCATGACATCATTTATGGACAATCCACATGTGTTTTTTTCGGTTTTATTCTCTATGCATGGCTACGTTTCTATGCTAACAGGAATGAGGCTGATTTTTGTAATCCTAAGTTTTAAAAGTGGGGCTTCAACCGTAGACACAAAGTTTTAAGGGACTTTTTTTTAGGGATTTTCGAAAAAAATGTTAGTGTATATCACACTTTCACAATGTTGTAAACAGAATATTTTTGTACTTTCCAAAAACTGTAAATAACATATTTTCCACTGTTAGGAAAGTGTAATTAGTGTATGTTTTGCTCTTTTAAAAAACTAGAACAGTGTAAACAGCGTATTTTACATTAGTAAAAAAAAATTAAAAAACGTGTTTTGAGTTTTTAAAAAACTTTTTAAAAACACCATATTTTGAACTATTACAAAAGTGTACATTTTGCTTCTTCAAAACATACGGTAAATATTGAGATTTTAAATTTCAAACGGGCATCAATACTACTTTTATAATTTTGTAGCTACGTTACACAGAATCCAAAAGTCCAAAACAATATAAAAGGGTTTAAATATCGTGTAGGTACTTTGAATTCTAAAAGAAGGATGTAAATAGCCTATATCGTCTAGGAAGGGAAGAACCAAAAGGACCCATATCCATTTTTAGCTAAAAACAATATCAACTATCTACAAAAATATTCATATATGTCTTGAGTGCATTTAAACAGAACATTTTTCACGTTTTCAAAAACATGGAATTAGAAAATTTTGCACCTTTTGAAAAACGTGGAATTAGAACATTTTGCACCTTTTCGAAAACATGGAATTAGAACATTTTGCACCTTTTCAAAAACATGTAAATATGACATTTTACATTTTTCAAAAATTTAATCAACATTTTACGCATGTTTCTTATTTTGTTTTTATGACATAGCTCATTTTGATTCTAGGTTAAATTAGATATGGGTAATTTTGGTTCTTCACAGACGATATATTGCTTTTCAAAGATATAGCTCTGTAAGTACTTTAACTCTAGCACATTATTATAACTATACAAAGTATTTTGATATTTTGTATGTTTGCACTTTTATCTAAGGCAATTTCAATTCGTTTCTCCAATTAGTGAAATTAGTCGCTCACTTACTTATTTTTTTTTGTCACTTTGTGATTTATTGAGTTTAGCAACAAGAACAAAAGTTGAACTTGTTCCCATTATTTTGTCTACTTTACTATTTTATATTTTACACAGACAAAATTCAAAACATAAAAGTGCTCTATTTTGCCATATTACTTATTACTCAGAATCCGAATCATCAGAAATATCAGAATGAGAAAACCTTGAAAGTTAAAATGATGGAGTACAGGTAAGTTGAATTAAACAAGGAATTAATGAACACCAAATGACATTTTCATTCTCTATTCTCATAATTGACACGAAGACATAATATGACATTGTTTTGGTTTTTATATGTATGTGTGTGTGAAGTTGATTAATTAATCATTACGTGTTTCCTGATTTTTACTCTGCATTTCTTCTATTTCTGTCTCCTATTCCATAATGTCTTTTTATGGGTGAGTCAGATGTCAGAGTCACTCCCGAAATTAATTAGTCACTTGATTTATTTATTTGGTTTATTTTAGTCTTGTACAGTTGACAGTAGAGAGTCAGAGTTGTTTTATGAAGCTGGACTTGGGCGTTTCCTTGTGTTTTGCTTTGCTTGGTATTTTTAGTGGGGTTGTGGGTGGTGAAACTTTAAATAAATTACGTTACGTCAAAATAAAAAAAGGGACTTCTACATCTGAGTGACTCGTTCAGCTGCGGGATTTTTATATGTAAAAAAAAATGTTTTTAATTCTTTATTTTGTAGTTGGAACTTTGCGTCCAAACTTTATTGTTTGTACTGTGTCTGTAGACTGTAGTTCACTATAGACCCCTGGTTTAAAAAACTAAACATATGGGTAAGATACTTTGGAATTAACGTTTCTACGTAGTCAGGAAGTCAGGACCAGGATTATCATCGTCTGCATAATATATAGATTAACGGAATAATTTTATACTTTTATCTGTCGAAAAACTCGTAATACTTTTCACTACAGATTGATTTTATTTGGCAACACAAACAGTTTTCCATTGCATTGCGGTCTGAATAACATTTTAAAACTTTTCAAAAATAATCAGTTAGAACGCCTTGAACCTTTTCAAAAACTGATATTTAGAACATTTTTAAACTTTTCAAAAACAGCTAGTTAAAACATTTTGAATTTTTTAAAAACGTTTAATTAAAATATTTTGTACCTTTTGAAAAACACTTAATTAGAACATTTTTCACCTTTTGAAAAACACTTAATTAGAACATTTTGCATCTTTTGAAAACGTTTAATTAGAACATTTTGGACCTTTTGCAAAACACTTAATTAGAACATTTTACGCTTTTCACAAACATGCAACTGAAAATTTTTGAACCTTTTGAAAAACATTTAATACGAATATTTTGCACCTTTTGAAAAACACTTAATTAGAATATTTTGCACTTTTCACAAACATGCAATTAAAACATTTTGCAAAGTTTGAAAAACATTTAATTTTAGAACATTTTGCACCTTTTGAAAAACATTTAATTTTAGAACATTTTGCAACTTTTGAAAAACACTTAATTAGAACATTTTGGATCCTTTGAAAAACACTTAATTAAAACATTTTGCAATTTTCAAAAACATGCAATTAAAAAATTTTGCAAATTTTAAAAAACATCTAATGAAATCATATTGTACTTTTTAAAAGACGGAATCAAAACATTGATATCCTTGTAAATATATTTTTGGTTATTTTCTACCATAACATTTGGCTGCTAAATCTTTATTTTCTAACTTCCTATATATATGACTGTCCTATACTATTTAACCCTGTAACAACAACAGTGACAACCAATAACACATACACACCATCTACATAATATAAAATACTATGGGCACGGATCATCTGTATGTATTAAGTCTCCCATTTTTAGAGAGAAAAATTAAAATTTTATGGAGATGAGCCTATAATATTATGTCTTTGACAGAGAGATATGACAGCAGATTTAATCCTCAAAATCCCAAAAACTTTGTAATGAAAAAAAAAATTATTTTTTCCCCCATAACTTTTCCCACTGTCAAACTGTCACTGTCAACTTTCGTTACTTTAGCATAGGAAACATATTAATTCTATTTAATCCAACTATCTCTGCAAAACTAAACTAATCTCTGCATTTTATCTAAATTTCTGAATAGCATCTCTCTTTCTCATCAGTTATCAGTATATAGTCTTTATGACTGTCAGAATATAGCTCCACATCGGAAAACGGAACGGAAAAGGAAACACAACTTTCACTTTATTATTTAGCCCCGCGCCGTATGTAAATATAATATCGTGTGTGAAGAACCAAAATTACCCATATCCAATTTATGCTAAAATCAAAATGAGCTACGTCATAAAAAAAATGAGAGACATGCGTAAAATGTTAATTAAGTGTTTTTGAAAATTGCTAATTGTTCTATTTACATGTTTTCCAAAATGTGCACAAATTTCTAATTTCATGTTTTTGAAAAGGTGCAAAAATTTTTAATTCCATGTTTTTGAAAAGGTGCAAAAATTTTTAATTCCATGTTTTTGATAAGGTGCAAAAATTTCTAATTTCATGTTTTTGAAAAGGTGCAAAAATTTGTAATTCCATTTTTTCGAAAAGGTGCAAAATGTTCTAATTCCATGTTTTCAAAAAGGTGCAAAATGTTTTAATTCAAAATTTTCGAAAAGATTCAAAAGGTTCTAATTCCATTTTTGTGAAAAGGTTCAAAATGTTCTAATTCCATATTTTTCAAAAGGTCCAAAATGTTCTAATACCATGTTTTCAAAAAGTGCTCAATTTCCTATTTAAATGCTTTCGAGACATATTTGAACATTTGTGTAGATAGTTGATATTGTTTTTAGCTAAAAATGGATATGGGTAATTTTGGTTCTTCACGGACTATATATATAGGTACCTACTTGTATTTGTATTTAGTAAGCAGATAGAACAATTGTGACTTGCATCCCTTGCGGCCGTGTGGCTTGGTAATTAAAGGATAATAAAGTAGCTTTCACTTGTTGAAATATTACACTCACAGAAAAGACGGGGCCACACCCATGAGGCATGACATCGACAATGACAGGTTGATCAGGGAGGGTGGCATAGGGACAACTTTATCTTTACAATTAGTCAGTGTAGGTACTACTTTTGGAATGGAGGGGTCATGCACAAATAGCCTCAAGGACCAGGTCAGGGTGCAAGCCATTAAGACATGTTTTTAGAGCTAAGCATATAGAGTCCTAGATATAGTGGCATATTTTTAACCCCTCTCCCCCTCCATCTTAACCGTTGAAGTCATTTACGGATGACCCCCGAACTAAAAATGGTCGGACAGTCATTATGTATGCATTTAGTTGAGAGGGGGGGATATAGAGTTGGATCCCATGACAAAAACGAAGGGTTATATAATTAATATGCGAAGTGAGCGCCAAGTCAAAGTCAATAGAATCATTAATTTCAATTATACACATATATTTTTCTTTTCTCTTTTATATGCTTTCTCCCCATCAAAATTCTTTCCCCAACTCCAACTCTCAGCAGCCCATTTATTTCAATTCAATTCCTTTTCTTTCGTTCCTTCTTTCTTTCTTTTTTTTTCTTTCATTCATTCGTTCCTCTCTATTGACTATTTTCTAAAGAATTCCCCTCCCCCCTCCCCCTCCCCCCCTCCCCCTCCGTCCCGCCGCGACGTCTAAATAAACCATTTCATCTGTCTATATGTCCATCCCGTGGTGAAGATTGCTAAAATGACTACACTATATTTACCTATATACAAGTAGCTTTTTTTAACACATGTATGCTGTTGTAAAATGTAGAATATTTTAATTTAGTGTTGACAGGGTGACTCATCAATTTAGTCACCCTTCCACAGCCAAGCCAAAACTTCTTTATTATGACTAAAAAGTCAAACAAAACCTCGTGGCGTTAGCGATAATAGAGTAGTTGGGAGTAAATCAAAAGAATAATTTTGAAAATCCTTTCAAAAATTATTATTAAATCTTGTATTTTTCAAAATACAGGGCCGGGCAAATTTCCATCCAAAAACCACCATTTTAATTTTATTAATGATTTTCTTTGGTAAAGCAAAATGTTGTATGTAGTACATGTTTTACAAAAGTGCTCAATGTTCTTTTTACTTGACTCAAAAAAGTGCTCAATGTTCTATACAGATACTAGTCAACGAGTTGACATTTTGTGTTATGATGCGCCGTCTAAAGTTGGTTACATTATAGACCCAACAGTGAGGTTTGAGAAAAATGAAGACCAAGCCAAAGAAGTAGATCTGGAGAAGCAAACGATATATAATCCGTGCATCCCATATTTTATGAAGCAGTATGGATTAGAGAAAATGGAAGTTATAGGATTGTTTGTCGGTGCCAGGGGTACTATCACTAAGTTTTTTGAAGACTTTAGGAAATCTTTTATATTGCCACATTCTATGGTGAAAGAAGTTATTTTGGCTGCTGTCCGAGGATCAAACAGGATTGCACATCATCATTTATATGCCATAACTCCATCTTAGAATTTTTGTCCATGATGTACTATATTACATTGCATTTATGTGTAAATATTTTGTGTAAAACAATGTATGTTTGTTACTGTGTCGTTTAGGCAAGTACGATTGTGTACCAGTGTAAATAAAATTTTTACGTTCTCTCTCTCATGTTTTTTGAAAGGTGTTAAATGGTTTATTTCCATGTTTTTGAAATGTACAAAATTTTTTCTTTTGCATGTTTTTGAAAAGTCTCAATATTCTTTTTACATATTTTTGAAAAGTGCAAAATGTTCCAATAATTTTTGAAAATTCGCTTCCTGCGGTGGCCGCATTATCCGGCCCTGCTAAAATCTGCTCCAAAGCCACTAACTAAATAGATTATGCAGTTTATTTTTTGAAAATGTCTTTTCCCCAGAAAAAATTTTCTCTTGTCCTTAAGAGACAATTTGTATGCAATTGATTTTTGAAATTTAATTTTTAAAAATAAACTCCATAATATTAAATTTCTAGAGAAACATTATTAGTATTCGAAAAAGATAAAGGGGGAGGGGCAAAGGTCACAGGTCACCCTGTTTACAGTGAAAAAAAGCCTTATTGTTAGTACTAGTGAATATTATGAAGAATTATGTGTGTGTGTGTGTACAAATGTAGGAATTAGTTGGAATGAGCTATTATATGGCGCAAATATTTGAAAGTTTATAGGGGCTTTTGGGAGTTTTAGAACTATAGAAAAGACTTGACTCAAGGACTTGACGTAGTACGAGTGAAACGTTGGACTTTTGAATTTTTTAAAGCAGTATTGCAAAATTTCATACATGTATATTTTGGTTAATTATGCCTTTCACATATTAACATATATCCTACAGCTACATATCGTCTGTGAAGAACCAAAATGACCCATATCCAATTTTAGCTAGAATCAAAATGAGCTATGTCGTACAAACAAAATGAGAAACATGCGTAAAATGTTAATTAGGGGTTTTTGCAAAGTGTAAAATGTTCTATTTATATGTTTTTCAACAATGGAAAATGTTCTAATTCATGTTATGTCAAAATGTGCAAAATGATGTAATTCCATGTTTTTGAAAAGTGCAAAATGTCTTATTTACATCTTTTTGAAAAGTGTAAAATGTTCTATTTGCGAGTTTTTGAAAAGGTGCAAAATGATCTAACTTCATATATTTGAAAAGGTGTAAAATGTTCTAATTCGATGTGTTTGAAAAGTTGCAAAATGTTCTAATTTCATGTTTTTGAAAAGGTGCAAAATGTTTTAATTCTATGTGTTTGAAAAGCGTAAAATGTTTTATTTAAATGCTCTCAAGACATATTTGAATTTTTTGTAGACATTTGATATTTTTTTTAGCTACAATTGGATATGGGTCATTTTGGTTCTTCACAGACGATATATTATGTGTCTGCATTGTACGTGGGCCCTATTTCGTGCATTCTGTTGTGGTTTAAAACCGAGAGACTTTAAGAGTACAAATTAAATTACTCATAATTACATCTGAATCTCAGAGGAGGGAAGGAGAACGCGAGGATTGGGACTGGGACGGTGATTGTGGCGTGTGTGACGGTTTTGACCTTGAAAATTAGAAATTAAGAAAGACTTGAATAATTATCACATTATTGATTTGCCCGCAGCGTTTTTCTCATGGAAAATCCATAAATGACGTACACCCAAAACGTTGATGGGGTGAAAATAAAGTTTGAGACAATTTTGTATGAAACGTGTAAAGTGTTTCATCTTTAGGTTCGGTAGAGGTTGAGGTTGTGTAAAAGTTTGTGTTCTATTAGTGAATGTTTGAAAACGTTATTTATGGACGACCCCAGATTCCGCATAGTTGTGGATTTTCCTGACTGTGAAAGATTTTGCCGGCGTAATTATTCGGTTGTGGCATGCACTAAACTAAAAGTACCGGTACTGGTACACGGAGACGGAAACCATGCTGCTGTATTTCAAGTATCTGTATAGTTGTAGTAATTACTTAGGATTATTAATTACATTTTAATTTCCAATTGTTTCGGGACTTACTATGTAGAGCCACTCGGAAAGTATGGAAATGAGAGACGGTATATGCTTTATACATGTGAGATTCTTTTGGCTTTCGTAAATTTTGCGGAGTGAGGAGAGTTTAGTAGGAAGGTACACACATTAGCATGGGAATGGGGAAGCATGTTTCTCTTTTAGCTTCCGTAAAATGTATCTTTTATTTTATTTATTCAGCCCCGAGATTGTATATACTTGCCACATTCTTTTCCTTTAATTACGTTTTTTTTTAAATTGCAAAATTTACTATGTTATTAGAAGCTTTTCATACTAGACAAAAATGTATTACTACACGTTTTAAGGGTTCTAATAATTGTTACGTGTTTTTTTGAAGAGGTGCACAACTATTCTAATTGTATCGTATTAAAAATATGGAAAATTTTCTACTTACGTTTTAAAAACATCCTAAATGTTCTGATCTGATAACGCATTTTAAAACGATGCAAATTTTCCTAATTTTATGTTTTAAAAAGATAAGAATTGTTCTAATTTTATTACGAATTTTAGAAAGATGCAAATTTTCTTAATTTAAAGTTTTAAAAAGATGAGAATTTTTCTGATTACCTATTTTAAAACGATGCAAATTTTTAATTTTCCTAATTACTTGTTTTTTAAAAAAAATGAGAATTTTTCTAATTACGAATTTTAGAAAGATGCAAATTTTCCTAATTTCATGTTTTAAAAAGATGAGAAATGTTCTAATTACGAATTTTAGAAAGATGCAAATTTTCCTAATTTCATGTTTTAAAAAGATGAGAAATGTTCTAATTACGAATTTTAGAAAGATGCAAATTTTCCTAATTACATGTTTTAAAAAGATGAGAATAGTTCTACTTAATTACGCATTTTAAAAAGATTTAGTGTGTTCTAACAAATCGCCGGTGAAGAAGCATTTTTGCCTAAGTCCAGTCCAAAACTAAAAGCATTACTGCCCAAGTCCATTCGTTTCTTAAAAGCACTTTTGCCCAAGTCCATGCAAATCCTGTTCAAACCTGCAGAGTTCGGTGGACTTGGGCAAAAGTGCCTTTAAGAAACGAATGGACTTGGGTAGCAATGCTTTTAGTTCTGGACTGGACTTAGGCAAAAATGCTTCTTCACCGGCGAAATGCTTTCAAAATATACAAAAATAGTCCAAGTGCACTATTCTAAAAAACGTTCAAATTTGTCTAACTAAATTCTTTGCAAAAAGCAGCCAAGTATTTTCATTAATTTGGTGTTAAAAAAGTAAGCAAAAGTCACAGTCTAAAAACTAGAAACACGATACATGATACATTATTAAAACGTCAACAAGACATTTTAGATTACCTCCATAAATACATTGTGTGATGAATTATTTTATTTACCTATTACATCTTTTAGCCTGTTTGAAATTTTATAAGTAACTGCTTAGATAAGTACATACTAGGTATATATGTCGTAGTCCAGGAGCCGATTAGTCCATTGGGCCAATGGACTAATCGGCTTGTGGACTACGACATATACATAGGAACTAGAAAATTAAATTCACCTCAATAAATCAGCAATTAAATTTGCTCAAAACGTGCCCCAAATACAAAAATGTAAAATGTACACTCGTATATTCCAAGTTTTCACAAATTACAAAACTCTAAATTTCTACTATTTACATGAATGCTTACCTACTGTAAGGCTTCTTATAACTCCCGGGCCTGTGGCTAAGTTTGTTATAACTGTCCATCCGGGCGCCGGGCATTGGGAGTTATTGCAGTTTGCAGTTACTATATACAGGTTTACATTACTTTAATTGAAAAAATTCTAATCAGTGAAAAATCCGGGATTTTGGAAGGACAGTAGAACAGGAATAGA